>JBBGZY010000075.1:1800000-2100000 GCA_037952925.1 Lithobates clamitans | reverse complement strand
TTGTTTTACAGCAAACGATCTCACAAGCGCAGGAGTATTTTTCACCATATCTTGTTCACACTTTTTCTAATACAGTGTGTACAGTTTCTAATACACTTCTGTCACCCAGGCTCAGAGTGGTTTGCCTTCATACGCAGCTGCCAAAGCGGCCTATTCCACCAGCTCCTTGTCTACAGTCACTCCTTCCATAGCCCAACAATAATGCAGGGAGGAGTCCCTCAGAATTATTCGACCACAGTGTCGGTTACATGCTGCTGCAGGATGCGCACTGATTTGAAGGCTTTGATGTTGGTTCCCAGGTTGAGAAAGGGAGTAATGTGAGCCTAGAGAGAGGGGGTACCACAGAAGAACAAGAAACTGGCAGTCATGCTCCCCCAGCTGCAGCATACTGCCAAGTTTGCTTCAGTGATGAGGAGGGAGGGGATGATGAGGTCACTGACTGTACTTGGGTGCCTGAGAGAAGAGAGGAGGAAAGTGAGGAGAAGGAGGAGGAGGAGGCACAACTCCAATGAGGCAGGATGTCCTCCAAGGGGCCGCTTAAGGGCAGCCATCCTATTGCATCACACAGCACAGCTCTGCAGGTGCAGGGGGCTGCTGACTTTTAAAGTACCTTGGTGTGGGTCTTTTTTGACATGAGTGCAGCAGATCACACCATTGCTGCTTCCAACCTATGTCTAAAGCGGATCAAGTGTGGCTTGAACAGCAGCCGCTTGGGCACCACATGCTTGACCAGACATATGACGACCTGCCATGCAGTCCGTTGGCAACAGCACTTGAAAGACCCACATCATATAAAAAGGCATACTTCTCCTTACTCCTCATCTGGGATCTCCAACCCTACTATACCTACAGTCCTCTGAAAAACCTGCACTGAGAGGAATGAAGGTATAGCAATAGGTGTCACAAGTACTTGCAGCCAATCTGCTAGCAGTACACCACCAGTTGATTTTAACAGGCAAATTTCCCTACCCCAGTTGCTGAACCGTAAAAAGAAATTTGGTCCCAGCCATCCACATGCTCAGCATCTAAATGCTAACTTGGCCAAATTGCTAGCACTGCAACTGCTGCCTCAGCTGTTAAACTCTGCCCCTTTCATGAATTTGTGGAATGTGCTGTACCACAGTGGCAGATTCCAAAACGCCATTTCTTTTTATGTAGGGGCAATTACGGCTCTCTACTGGCATGTGGAAGGCAATGTTTTGGCATAGTTGGACAGCGCGGTCAGCAGTAATGTTCATATTACCGCTGACTCATGGTCCAGAAGTCATGGGCAGGGATGTTACCTTTCCTTCATGGTGCACTGGGTAACTCTGCCTGCAGCTGGGAAGGATGCAGGACAGGGTTCAGTGTTGGAGCTTGTTCCACCACCACGCCTCCAAAAAGCTGATTTACTGATGAAGCCCAATCAGAGGGCGACACGCATATAGAGGGGAGCAGCTGAGCCTTTGATGTCACACAGTTACCGTGAGTCCATGGTAGTGGTGAACGAGTGGTAGTATATTCTTATGCTGTTTTTATCCTTGGATCTTGTAAGTGTGCCTAATTTATTTATTTTAATAAAGTAACAAGCAGAGAGCACTATGGAGTTTATGTTTGTTATTACATATGAACAATCGATCTGAGAGAGAAGCGGAGCTGAGCTGTAAGTGGTGAGGAAAGGAGAAGCTGCCTTGATTTAATCTCTGTGAAGCTGTCAGCATGAGCACACTGCTTGGAGAGCATAGGAGGATCAGCTGTTGTGGCGTGAAGGAGAGAGATTGTGGAGGAGAGGAAAGGAGTGACCATTATATGAGTTTTTTACTCATCTTTGAGATTCAAATGGGAATGTAACCTGCCCACCAACTGCCTCATTTGTGACATGCCCACCAGGTGGAACTCAACATTGGCAATGCTGCAGTGGCTGCACACACAGCAGAGGGCCATCAATGAGTACCTGTGAGAGTATGGCACCAGAACAGTATTAGGGGAGCTTGGCTTCTTTTCGCCACACCAGTGGCTACTGATCAAGGATGCATGCACTGTCCTGGCACCATTTCAGGAGGCCACAAGGATGGTGAGCAACGACAATGCATGCATCAGTGACACTGTCCCTCTAGTCTTCCCGCTGGAGCACACGCTTCGTGGAATCATGGACAGGGCACTTGAGGCGGACTTCCTTTCCTCTGAAGGCCCCCTTTATCCAGATAGCATTCCTGTGGGTCTGACAAACACACAGGAAGAGGAAGAGGAGGAGGATTGTGTCAGCATGAATGTAGAGAATAACATGCAGAAGTCTTCAAGGAATGGTTTTGAGTCCCCAGAAACCCAAGGAGTTGTACGTGGCTGGGAGGAGGTAGTTACGGATAATGTGATCACTAGTGACCTAGAGGACTCAGAATCGAATGCCTCTGTAAACTTACGCTGCAAGGCCTCCCTGATTCAGCAAAGGCTACGAAAGGACCCTGTGATTCGTGGTATCAAGGAGAGGGATCATTACTGGCTGGCAACCCATCTTGATACACTTTACAAGGGTAAAGTTGCAGAACTCATCCTGCCTTGGCAGAGGGAGCAGAGGATAAAACATCTTCAGGAGGCCTTGAAGAAAAGTTTGTGTAACGCATTTCCAGACCCTGGGAGGTTACCATTTCCTGGTGCTGGACAACGTGTTTCTGAGGCTTCATTTGGTCAGAGGAAGAGTGGTGGAGAAGGCGGCCCGGCTAAACGATGCCTTTAAACAATTTTTCAGTCCTCAGCGCCAAGGTCTGATAGGTTCCAGCAACCAGCGTCTGCATTATATCGTGCAGGAATATCTAGGGGCAAGAGCAGACTTGGAGACCTTTCCAACCGAGCATCCACTAGGTCTTGAGGATGGACCACTGGCCAGAACTTGCTCAATATGCAATCGAGCTACTGGCCTGTCCTGCATCCAGCATGCTTTCTGAACGCACATTCAGTGCTGCTGGAGGGTTTGTAATGGATCAAAGACTGTGCCTGTCCACAGACTCTGTTGATAGGTTCACATTTAAAAAAATGAATTAGCCCTGGATCAGCAGCTATCAAGCACCTGATGCTGATGTAGCTAATTGAATTTGCTATGGATCTGGGATCCCTTGAAGACTGCCTATGCTGCCTGTCCTATTCCTCCTCAATCATGATGATGCTAGCTTCCAACAATATTTTTTGTTTAGGGCACCACCACCACCCAAGGCCCAATTGTTCTGCCCCTGTTTAACAGGGACATGTAATTACAATTTTTGATATAATATTTAACAGCAGGGCCCCTTCCTGCGCTCAACAAGAGTAACTGTGGGGGGTTACAGTGTTGTGGCACCATCAAAACCAAAGGCCCAATTTTTCTGCCCCTGTTTAACAGGGGCATGTAATTAAAATTTGTGATATAATATTTAACAGCAGGGCCCATTCCTGCGCACAACAAGAGTAACTGCGAGGGGTTACAGTGTTCTGGCACCACCAACACCTAAGGCATAATTTTTCTTCAGAGTATACAGTGCAGTCCATATAGTATATATACTGCAGTTCAGAGTATATAGTGCCTTGGGGCCTGGGGAACCCCCACGTAATTTTATTTTTTAATTCTGGCACGGGGTTCCCCTTAGTATGCAAACCAGACCTGAAGGGCCTGATATGGATTTTTGGGGGGACCCCCACACCATTTTATTTATTTTGGCGCAGGGTTCACCTTAATATGCCTACCCAAAGGGCCTGGTAATGGACTGAGGGATTGTAACCCACACAATTTTTTAAATGATTTTTCATGTATATTGCCGGGATCCGGCAATACATTACAGCCGCAAGCAATTTTAAATGACATTTTTTTCCTTTAAAAATATAATTTTGCTGCGGGACTGTTATGAATATGGGAAAGATGCGCTACTTTACAGGCAGAGTAAGGGGATTCACAGGCACAATATTTAAAGGAATATTTCATTTTTATTGTTTCACTTTAAGCATTATTAAAATCACTGCTCCTGAAAAAACTGCAGTTTTTAAAACTTTTGTTTGCATTGATACATGTCCCCTGGGGCAGTACCCGGGTCCCCATACATTTTGTATGGCAATGACTTGCATATAAGCATTTACAATTAGCAATTTTGATTCTTCATGTTCCTGTCTCATAGGCTTTAATGGTGTTCGCATGTTCACACACATTTTTTGCCTGCCTGTTCGCTGCAAACTGAACCTGGGGGTGTTCGGCTCATCCCTATTCATAATGTTTGCTTATTTTGCACATTGTTCATTTGCACAGTGTTTTCACCTTTATATATGTATGGATCATATGTAAATTCATTTAAACGGACAGCACACATATTTTCTTGAAGATGTGTTTGGTAGAAACTGCCTAGCTTCAGGACAGTATCAAAGCACTTGATAGGGCAGCAAATGAAAAAAGAGCTCACAATGTTGGCTTTTTTTAACATAGCTGTTGCTGACAGCTAGGGATGAGCTTCGTGTTCGAGTCGAACCCATGTTCGACTCGAACATCGGCTGTTCGTTCGTTCTCCGAATTGCGAACGATATGGGCCGTTCGCGCCAAATTCGTGTGGCGCGTCACGGCCCATAATTCACTGCGGCATCGCAGTGCATTGCTTGCTGATGATTGGCCAAGCATGCACTATGACCCGCATGCTTGGCCAATCACAGCGCCGCCTGAACAGAGAGCCGTAATTGGCCAAAGTCAAGAAGGCTTTGGCCAATTATGGCTCAGGGGATTTAGTACACGCCCCACACTATATAAGGCCGCCTACACGGCGGCCCTGTGTAGTGTGTGTTCCGGCGTTGAAAGAGATAGACAGAGAGACAGTGTTTGATTTGAGTTAGATAGATTAGGCAGAACAGTCAGTCAGTTAGCTGCACTTACAGTGTATTGTGTATATATATGCATCCCAGGTGTTGCATATATATATATACACTGTACTCAGTTTAGCTAGATCCGTTCCTGTTATCTTCTAGACTATTTACATTTAGTGCAGTGCGTCCTGCTCACAGTGTTCAGCTAGATCCGTTCCTGTTATCTTCTAGACTATTTACATTTAGTGCAGTGCGTCCTGCTCACAGTGTTCAGCTAGATCCGTTCCTGTTATCTTCTAGACTATTTACATTTAGTGCAGTGCGTCCTGCTCACAGTGTTCAGCTAGATCCGTTCCTGTTATCTTCTAGACTATTTAAATTTAGTGCAGTGCGTCCTGCTCACAGTGTTCAGCTAGATCCGTTCCTGTTAAATTCTAGACTATTTACATTTAGTGCAGTGCGTCCTGCTCACAGTGTTCAGCTAGATCCGTACCTGTTATCTTCTAGACTATTTACATTTAGTGCAGTGCGTCCTGCTCACAGTGTTCAGCTAGATCCGTTCCTGTTATCTTCCTACTGACAGGCAGGCTTGTCTTGTTACATTATTACCAGCTACCTAAAGAAAATTACTGGTGTTCTTTTGATCCTATTAGTACCACGGTCAGGCAGTTAGACTATTTACATTTAGTAAAGTGCGTCCTGCTCACAGTGTTCAGCTAGATCCGTTCCTGTTATCTTCTAGACTATTTACATTTAGTGCAGTGCGTCCTGCTCACAGTGTTCAGCTAGACCCGTTCCTGTTATCTTCCTACTGACAGGCAGGCTTGTCTTGTTACAGTATTAACAGCTACCTAAAGAAAATTACTGGTGTTCTTTTGATCCTATTAGTACCACGGTCAGGCAGCTAGACTATTAACATTTAGTGCAGTGCGTCCTGCTCACAGTGTTCAGCTAGATCCGTTCCTGTTATCTTCCTACTGACAGGCAGGCTTGTCTTGTTACAGTATTTACAGCTACCTAAAGAAAATTACTGGTGTTCTTTTGATCCTATTAGTACCACGGTCAGGCAGCTAGACTATTTACATTTAGTGCAGTGCATCCTGCTCACAGTGTTCAGCTAGATCCGTTCCTGTTATCTTCTAGACTATTTACATTTAGTGCAGTGCGTCCTGCTCACAGTGTTCAGCTAGATCCGTTCCTGTTAAATTCTAGACTATTTACATTTAGTGCAGTGCGTCCTGCTCACAGTGTTCAGCTAGATCCGTTCCTGTTATCTTCTAGACTATTTACATTTAGTGCAGTGCGTCCTGCTCACAGTGTTCAGCTAGATCCGTTCCTGTTATCTTCTAGACTATTTACATTTAGTGCAGTGCGTCCTGCTCACAGTGTTCAGCTAGATTCGTTCCTGTTATCTTCCTACTGACAGGCAGGCTTGTCTTGTTACAGTATTAACAGCTACCTAAAGAAAATTACTGGTGTTCTTTTGATCCTATTAGTACCATGGTCAGGCAGCTAGACTATTAACATTTAGTGCAGTGTGTCCTGCTCACAGTGTTCAGCTAGATCCGTTCCTGTTATCTTCCTACTGACAGGCAGGCTTGTCTTGTTACAGTATTTACAGCTACCTAAAGAAAATTACTGGTGTTCTTTTGATCCTATTAGTACCACGGTCAGGCAGCTAGACTATTTACATTTAGTACAGTGCGTCCTGCTCACAGTGTTCAGCTAGATCCGTTCCTGTTATCTTCTAGACTATTTACATTTAGTGCAATGCGTCCTGCTCACAGTGTTCAGCTAGATCCGTTCCTGTTAAATTCTAGACTATTTACATTTAGTGCAGTGCGTCCTGCTCACAGTGTTCAGCTAGAACCGTTCCTGTTATCTTCTAGACTATTTACATTTAGTGCAGTGCGTCCTGCTCACAGTGTTCAGCTAGATCCGTTCCTGTTATCTTCCTACTGACAGGCAGGCTTGTCTTTTTACAGTATTTACAGCTACCTAAAGAAAATTACTGGTGTTCTTTTGATCCTATTAGTACCACGGTCAGGCAGCTAGACTATTTACATTTAGCACAGTGCGTCCTGCTCACAGTGTTCAGCTAGATCCGTTCCTGTTATCTTCCTACTGACAGGCAGGCTTGTCTTGTTAAAGTATTTACAGCTACCTAAAGAAAATTACTGGTGTTCTTTTGATCCTATTAGTACCACGGTCAGGCAGCTAGACTATTTACAGTTAGTGCAGTGCGTCCTGCTCACAGTGTTCAGCTAAACCTACAAGTTAGTGGGGTGCGTCCACCTCACAGTGTTCAGCTAAAGCTACCTGTAGAAGGTTGGTGGTGTTCTCATACTACAGGCAGGTAGTTGATTTTGCTAGCTGCAGTATATATATATATATATATATATATATATATATATATATATATATATCCCAGCTTAGTGCAGCTACAGGCCATTAGTATGTCTGGAAGGCCAAGAAGGAGAGGCAGACAGTCACAAGCCAATAAGAGAGGGCAAGCAGGCTCTGTGTCTAGTGCTGGTTGTGGAGACGGTGCATCCTCATCAGCACGTGGCCATGGGACACGCTTGGCCTTTTTTTTGGCAGCTGGCCGTGTTGGTCGAGTGGATGACCAAGCCGTCCTCATCCTCCTCATCCTCTCTCACCCATGCCCAGGGTGCTTTGTCTGGCAAAGCAGCGGCCTCTTCCCTCGGCTTAATGTCATCAGTGACTCCTTCCCTAGCTCCACCATGTCCTCCTGAGGAGTCCCTCGAACTGTTTGACCACAGTGTTGGGTACATGCTCCAGGAGGATGCCCAGTGTTTGGAAGGCTCTGATGATGATACTGAGCTCGATGAAGGCAGTAACATGAGCACGGACAGAGGGGGTGCCCAAGAAGGACAGCAATCTGGCAGTCATGCTCCCCCTGCTGCAGCATACTGCCGGGTTTGCTCCAGTGATGAGGAGGGAGGGGATGATGAGGTCATTGACTCAACATGGGTGCCTGATAGGAGAGAGGAGGAGGAGGAGGAGGAGGAGGAGGAGGCGGCACATCACCAACGAGGCAGGATGCCCTCCAGGGGCCAGCCTAAGGGCAGCACATTGACTGCATCACATGTGCAGGGCACTGCAGTCTCTGCGCGTTATTCAAAAAGTTCTTTGGTGTGGGCCTTTTTTTGAGACGAGTGCATCAGATCGCACCGCTGCTATTTGCAACATATATCTCAAGCGTATCTCATGTGGCCAAAACATCTCCCGCTTGGGTACCACATGCTTGACCAGACATATGTTGACCTGCCATGCAGTTCGTTGGCAAGCGCATCTAAAAGACCCACACCAAAGAACAAAGAGGACCTCTCCTTGCTCCTCATCAGCTGAGATTTCCAACCCCACTAGACCTTCAGTCCTCTCTGAGACCTGCACTGAGAGGAATGAAGGTGTAGAATTAGGTGTGTCACAGCCAAGTACTTGTGGGCAATCTGCTTTTGGTACACCGACGTCAGATTGTACCAGGCAAATTTCCCTGCCCCAGCTGAAAGAAGTTTGCTCCCAGCCATCCACATGCCCAGCGGTTGAATGCTAGCTTGGCAAAATTGCTGGCACTTCAACTGCTGCTTTTTCAGTTGGTAGACTCTGCCCCCTTCCGTGAGTTTGTGGAATGTGCGGTTCCTCAGTGGCAGGTACCCAAACGCCACTTTTTCTCACGGAAGGTGATTCCGGCTCTCTACCGGCATGTGGAAGGCAATGTCCATGCCTCGCTGGACAGGGCGGTCAGCGGTAAGGTGCATATTACCGCTGACTCATGGTCCAGCAGGCATGGACAGGGACGTTACCTAAGTTTCACGGCGCATTGGGTGACTCTGCTGGCAGCTGGGAAGGATGCAGGACAAGGTGCAGTAGTGTTGGAGGTTGTTCCGCCACCACGCCTCCAAAATGCTAATGATTGTGACACACCTCTCTCCTCCACCCCCTCCTCTTCTTCTTCCTCCATGGCCTCTTCCTCGGAACCAGCGGTGCTCCGTAGTCGTTCAAGGGGCTACGCAAGTACGCAGGCCAAAAGATGCCATGCGGTGCTTGAGCTGGTGTGCTTGGGGGACAGGAGCCACACTGGGGCAGAGGTTCTGTCAGCTCTGCAGGGGCAGGTTCAGAGGTGGTTGACGCCACGCCAACTTAAGGCAGGAATGGTGGTTTGCGACAATGGCACCAATCTCCTCTCTGCTCTCCGACAGGGACAAATGATCCATGTGCCCTGTTTGGCTCACATCCTTAACTTGGTGGTGCAGCGGTTCTTGGGCAGGTACCCGGGCTTACAGGATGTCCTGAGGCAGGCCAGGAAAGTCTGTGTGCATTTCCGCCGGTCATATAATGCCAGTGCTCGGCTGACGGACCTCCAAAAGGAGTTTAACCTGCCCAAGAACCGACTAATCTGTGACATGCCCACCAGGTGGAACTCAATGTTGGCCATGCTGCAGCGGCTGCACACGCAGCAGAGGGCCATCAATGAGTACCTGTGCGACTATGGCACCAGGACAAGATCAGGGGAGCTTGGTTTTTTTTCCCTACGCCAGTGGGCCATGATCAGGGATGCATGCACTGTCCTGTCACCATTTGAGGAGGCCACGAGGATGGTGAGCAGTGACAGTGCATGCATCAGTGACACTGTCCCCCTTGTCCACTTGTTGGAGCACACGCTGCGTGGAATAATGGACAGGGCACTTGAGGCAGAACAGAGGCAGGAAGAGGAGGACTTCCTTAGCTCTCAAGGCCCCCTTTATCCAGACAGTGTTCCTGCGTGCCCGCCGATCACACAGGAAGAGGACGAGGAGGAGGAGGAGGAGGAGGAGGAGGAAGATTGTGTCAGATTGTGTCAGTATGGAGGTGGAGCCTGGCACTCAGCATCAGCAGCAGTCTTTAAGGGATCAGTCCCAAGAAACACATGGACTTGTACGTGGCTGGGAGGAGGTGGCTGCGGACCATGTCGTCCTTAGTGACCCAGAGGACTCCGGACCGAATGCCTCAGCAAACCTACGCTGCATGGCCTCCCTGATCCGGCAAAGCCTGCGTAAGGATCCTCGTATTCGTGGTATCAAGGAGAAGGACCAATACTGGCTGGCAACCCTCCTTGATCCACGTTACAAGGGTAAGGTTGCGGACCTTATCTTGCCATCGCAGAGGGAGCAGAGGATGAAACATCTTCGGGAGGCCTTGCAGAAAGGTCTGTGCAACGCGTTCCCAGAGACTGGGAGGTTACAAACTCCTGTTTCTGGACAACGTGTTGCTGAGGCTTCGGTCAGTCAAAGAAGGAGCAGTGGAGAAGGTGGCCGTCTGACCGATGCGTTCAGACAATTTTTTGGTCCGCAGCCCCAAGGTATGATCGGTTCCAGCAACCATCGCCAGCGTCTGTTTTACATGGTGCAGGAATACCTAGGGGCAAGATCAGACTTGGACACCTTTCCCACCGAAAATCCTCTGGGTTACTGGGTCTTGAGGATGGATCACTGGCCAGAGCTTGCACAGTATGCAATTGAGCTACTGGCCTGTCCTGCATCCAGCGTTCTTTCGGAACGCACATTCAGTGCTGCTGGAGGCGTGGTAACCGATCACAGGGTGCGTCTGTCCACCGACTCGGTCGATCGACTGACCTTCATAAAAATGAATCAGTCTTGGATCACCACCAGCTACCAAGCACCTGATGCTGATGTAACCGAATAATTTTTTTTGAAATCCCAGATCCCTTCAAAGACTGCCTATGCTGATGCTGAGTGACTATCCCTGAGAAATTATCCTCTTCCTCCTCAATCATCACGCTGATAGCTTGTAAGAACATTTTTGGTTCTGGGCGCCACCACCAGTGCCTAAGGCACAATTTTTCAGCCCCTGTTTAACAGGGGCATGTAATTACAATTTTTGATGCAATACTTTGCAGCAGGGCTCATTTCTGCGTTACAACTAGAGTATCTGTGAGGGGTTGCAGTGTTGTGGCACCAGCACCAGTGCCTAAGGCCCAATTTTTCTGCCCCTGTCTAACAGGGGCGTGTAATTACAATTTTTGATGCAATACTTTGCAGCAGGGCTCGTTCCTGCGTTCCAACTAGAGTGTCTGTAAGGGGTTGCAGTGTTGTGGCACCAGCACCAGTGCCTAAGGCCTAATTTTCCAGCTCCTGTTCAACAGGGGCATGTAATTACAATTCTTGATCTAATATTTCACAGCAGGGCCCTGCGAGGGCTTACAGTGTTGTGGCCACAGCAACACCTAAGGCCCAAATTTCTGCTGAGTATATAGGGCAGGACCCTACTTTCAAACATCTAACTTACAAACGACTCCTACTTGCAAACGGAAGGAGACAACAGGAAGTAAGATGAAATCTACCCCTAGGAAGGGAAATTCTCTCCTGTAAGAGTTAATATGGGAAAAAAAATTCTCCTTTCCACTGATGCTTTCCAATCCTTGTTCCACCAAAAAACCCAAATTTTCAAAAAACATTTTTCATTGGGACAAAAAGTGAGGTGAAATCTTCTGAAGAGGAATAAAGACAGCAGAACAAATGTCACAGGGGTGATAACCCTTCCCTATGTTTTCCAAAAAGCTTAAAAAAGATTTTTTGGCTGGAGCTAAACACGTTAAAAATGTACCCGTTCAAAATTACAAAGAGATTCTACTTAACAACAAACCTACAGTGCCTGTCTTGTTTGCACCGCCTGTATACTGCTGTTCAGAGTATATAGGGCCTGGTGGCCCCACACCTTTCCTTATTTTAATTTGGGTGCGGGGTTCCCCTTAATATCCATACAAGACCCAAAGGGCCTGGTAATGGACTGGGGGGTACCCATGCCGTTTGTCTCACTGATTTTCATCCATATTGCCATGACCCGACATTACATTAAACCCGCAAGCAGTTTTAAATGAGATTTTTTCCTTTAAAAATGACATTTGGTGCAGGGACTGTTCTAAACACGGGAAACACGCGTCACTTTACAGGCATACTATAGACACCCCCTAGGTACGATATTTAAAGGAATATTTCACTTTTTTTTTTTTTACTTTAAGCATCATTAAAATCACTGCTCCCGAAAAAACGGCCGTTTTTAAAAGTTTTTTTTGCATTGATACATGTCCCCTGGGGTAGGACCCGGGTCCCCAAACCCTTTTTAGGACAATACCGTGCAAATTAGCCTTTAAAATGAGCACTTTTGATTTTGAACGTTCGAGTCCCATAGACGTCAATGGGGTTCTAACGTTCGTGCGAACTTTCGGTCCGTTCGCAGGTTCTGGTGCGAACCGAACCGGAGCGTGTTCGGCTCATCCCTACTGACAGCACTGTTGTAGTTCACAATCTCTGCCTTCAGCATATCAGCCCTGGTAAAAGTACCACCTCAATTAGACAAGTCAGCAGAAAAAGGCATGCACTTCTTCTACTCCTACTAGTACTCATTCTATTTGTTTCTCACTTTCCACATCTCCACCCTCTCCCAAGTCATATGCCACATTAGGCAGGGTTGAGGGTCATGGGGCCACACAGAGGAGGATCAAGCAAAGGCTTGAACCTCTGCAGAATTCTTCAGTGTGACATTGCAGCTATCTGTGTCCCCTCCCCCTCACTATCCTCATCCTCTAACTCCTTTGCATCAGCTTTCCCCTCCAAGTGCCAAGTGTTCCAGAGCATATGCAACATCCCATGCTGCAAGCATTACCAGATCCAGCCACCTCTCCTGACCTATTCTCTGGATCTGGCACTGTAAAAGGGTCACACAATTTTCAGGGGGAAAATCTATGGGCATAGGCTGCCCACTATTTCACAATGTAAGTGGAAGGGCAGGCAGCAGTGAATGGCAGGGGGGAAATTCTACAACCAGGGTGAAGAGCACGCAGCAACAAAAAGTTAACCACTAAATCCTACAGCAGTAGGCTGACCACCCTTGGTGAATTTGCCAGGAATTAATAAAGTGGCTGACAAATCCTTTCTCTTTTTACTCCTGCAAAGCACAGGGCAGTCACCTGCTTGCTAGTGCTGCTAATACACCCCTTTCCTCCTCCTCCTCCTCCTCAAAAGCCCATAGCAGCCACTGTATTTTAAAGTGCTGCAAATAAACCCTTTTTTTTTCTTTTCAAATACCTCACCATAACCCCCTGAGAATTCAAAATAATATATTCCCTTTCTTTTCCACCTTCTCCTGCTGTTCAAGGGCACAGAGCAGACACTTGCCTTTCTAGTGCTGCTCATGCTCCCTTTTCAACCCCCTTCTCTTCAGCCAATTCCACCATAGCCCTACCAACTGGCTATGAGGAGGAGTCACATGACTTTTTGTCCCTCAGACTGGTACTCAGCTGTCATTATTATGCCCAGAAGGCCATATGTCAGCCACATTCATTTTGCACAGAAGTCACCCCTGCCCTTTATCAACATGTGGAATTCCATGAGGCAACAGGAAGCAGAAGACAAATATGAGGAGATAAAGGAGGGTTGGTGTGCTGGTGGTGAGGACAAGGGTTAGAGAATTGGCAGTGAGCAGAAAGCAGAAGGAGGGCTGGAGTTCTGGTGATGAGTCTCTAAATTCCATATTGCTATGTAAAGGACATTAGATGAGAGTTTACATCTAGAGACCTGCACTTAACAGCTCTACACTAGGCTGTCCCTATGCACTTTGTTAGCAGTACTCCCTATGCTTTCCCTGTCGATTTGGCTGCTGGGAACCCAACTTTATATAGTGACAGTGCTGGCTTATCCAAACATCTCATTAGCCCTCCTAAACAAGCTGACCAAAGTTTGAAGGTCAAGAAATGCAATGTTGGCAGTTGGCTGATTATGGGGTTGAAATGGAATATTCCAGGTCTATAAACTGCAAAAAGATTAAGCTCACCTTGAATCCAAATTCAACGAGAACCTCATACTGAGTGCCAACAGACCACCAAACTTTGCTGCATAAAGTGATCTAATTTCCATTAGTTACTGTATATTAGACTTAATGTGTGAAGGTAGGGTGTTAAGATTTGAGTGGAGGATGGCAGAAAGAGCGTGCGGAGAGGCTAAGGCACCCTCAAGTACTATATTAGAGTACTTGGACTTTCCAGACAGCCAGTCTAGTCCCTGTCTAAGTAGGCATGATAAGTTGTAGAAACGTATATTTGGCAAGCCTGCTCCACCCTCGAACTTCAGAAGACATAGTTTTTGTAATGCAATGCGTGGTTTCTTGCGGGACCATATAAAGGCAGATAACGCCTTGTGGATTTTTTGCACATCAGAGTGTTTCAATAAGAGAGGTATGGTCTGCATAGGGTATAGTAGGTGTGCAAACGACACCATTTTAAAAAAGTGGCATCTCTCAAAGAGTGAGAGGGGAAGGCTCGCTCAAGCCTCCAGCTCCTTCACTATTTTGGATATTAAAGGTGGATAGTTAAGTACATACAATGAGGAAGGTTCTTGGCCTATGTGAATGCCTAAGTATGTGATATGGTGGGTTGCAAGGGCTAGTGGGGATAGGTGCTTCCATTTATTAGATAGCCGTGAATGGAGTGGTAAAACTTCACTTTTGTCGAAGTTTATTCAAAAGCCAGAGCTCAGTCAAAAGGCCACGAAAAGTTCTCGTAGTTTGTCCAAGTCTGAGATGGGGTTGGTGGAGAACAGCAATATGTCATCCGAAAATAGGGCAGAGTGTAAAACTTGGTTACCCATATTGATGCCACTAACTCCATCAGGACTCAATAGCTATATTAAAAAGTAGGGGGGAATACAGCTAGTACCCATTTGGGATGTCCGGAGATGAGCGGCGCTTCCCCCACTTAGGTTGAATTGATATACCTGCACCCGCTAACCACAGTTGTTTCTAAATATTTCTATTTGAAACTCGTTCTCTTATACGTTGCGTGGATATGGATTTATTATTCTACTATGTAGAAGAATGTATCAATGATTTTGCAAAACTTTAATAAAAACTATTGAAACTAAAAAAGTAGGAGGGAAAGGGGGCATCCTTGCCTCATTCTCTTTGTCAGGGGGATCATGTCGGAAATAAAGTGACAGGACGTGCACTCGGAGACGTGTACATTTGCCGCAAAAAGCCAACGACTGGACCTGAAAAACCAAAGTCGTCCATCACTCTAAATAACCATAACAGACTGATGTTGTCGAAAGCCTTTTTGGCATAAAGTGACATGATAGCGACATCCTGATCCGGGTGCGATTTAGCGTATTCCAGTGCCATCAAAACCTTGTGAATGTTCAAGGTGGCTGATTTGGAACAAAGCCAGATTGGGCTGGGTGTAGTAGAGAGGGGAGGAGAGGAGCCAAATGGGATGCAATTACTTTGGACAGGATCTTAACGTCCGCGTTAAAAAGGGGGATAGGGCGGTAGGAGCCCGGGAGTAGGGGATCTTTTCCTTTTTTGGAAATCAATTTAAAGTTTGCCTGTGTTCCTGTGGGCAGAGAGGGGCCACCCTCCCACATGGCTGCATAGACATGTTTCAGAGTGTCCGGGAGAAAGTCTTTAGTTACTTATAAAATTCAGCTGTATAGCCATCTGGCCGTGGGGCTTTGGCAGATGCCAGAGACTTATTTGTCATCTGGATGTCGTCAATAGTGATGGGGGCGTTGAGTGCCTCCAGGTGGGCATCCTGAATCTTGGGTAGATGTATCCTAGCTAGTAAACTGTCAGCCGTGGCTTGGTCAGTCAAGTCTGCAGAATATAGATTTGTGTAGTAGTCTGCAAGCAATTTGCTAATTTCAGCATTAAAGGTAAACAGGGAGCCAGCCGCATTTTTTAGGGCAGAGATATGGGTGGGCTGCTTTGGTCTGGAGCGTAGCTTAGCCAAGAGTTTGCCCGCCTTGTTACCAAACTTGTGAAAATGCAAAGCAGAGTAGGTCGTTTTAGCTATTTCTTGTTGCTCTGCCCACAGGTCAAAGTTGTGTTTGGCTTGTCTCCATGATTGTATGTTGTCAGGGTTACAGTTAAGTGTCAGCTGTTCATGTGCCGATCGGAGAGTTTCACTGGCATGCATGTATTGTTGCTTGGCATGTTTTTTAAATTGGGTGGTATAGGAAATTATTTTTCCCTGTAGGAACGCTTTGTCTGCTTCCCAGAAGAGGTTTGGGTTGGTAAGATGTGCTCCGTTTGTAGAGGTATATTCTATGCATGCGTCATACAGCATGCAGCGGAGGTCCTCATTATCTGCTAAGTAGGAGGGGAAGCGCCATATGGGTGAGGGAGAAGAGGGCTTGGCATGGGACATGTGTATTATGATGGGACTGTGGTCTGAGATCCTGGCATCACCAATTTCCGAGTCGCATAGTGGCGGTATTAATGCAGGAGAAGCGAAAAAGTAATCAATGTGCGAAAAGGAGTTTTGGGGGGTGAAAAGAAGGTATATTCGCAGTCCGTCGGGTATGTTAGTCATCATAGATCTACAAAACGCATGGAGGCGATGGACTGTGCTAGGAGTTTAGAGCCAAAAGTTGGTGGGCTAGATTTAAGTGGTCCGTAAGTCAGATCATTTGTGCGATCTGCCAGTGTGGACATAACAGAGTTGAAGTCTCCGCCTATCAGGTGGAGAGTCTCAGGGGCATTCAGTACCCATTTCACCATGTCTTGGAAAAAGGAAATGTTCCTACACTAGTACCAGGTATCTTCTTGCCTCCTACTCACCTCATGGTTATTCACAACCCTATTCTTTCCATCCCCCTTTCTCCCTTCCCCCCTCTTTCCTTCCCCTGTCCACAGCCCCTTCCCTTTTTCCCCTCTTTCCTTCCCCCCTTCCTCCTTTCCCTCCCCTCCCCCCTCCCTTTCCATGCCTTTCCTTCTCTCCCTTCTTTCCTCTCCCTTCCCTTCTTTCCCTCCCCTCTTTCTTCCTCCCTCCATGTTTTCCTGCACTTTATTGTTCACACACCTCATATTATTTTTACAACCTACACCTCACCTCATACTTTTATTGCTTTTAAGTGGTCCATAAGTCAGATCATTTGTGCTATCTGCCAGTGTGAACATAACAGAGTTGAAGTCTCCGCCTATCAGATGGAAAGTCTCAGGTGCATTCAGTACCCATTTCACCATGTCTTGGAAAAAGGAAATGTCAGGTGACTTAGAGGCGTATATGTTAGTGATAGCAATGTGTCTCTTAAAGTAATGCCACATCTGTCCGGAGATGCATCAAATGTCTGAAGATTGACATACGCTTACTTGGAGAATGAAGCCCCTTAACATTCCACAAGACAATCTTTGGGTGACTCCCATCAGTTGAAGAGGCCATGTCTGGTGTATAGAAAGGTTTTGCTTTGGACACTCAGAATAAAGTCTCCTTTCAGGCATTGTGTCGTCAATCTGTGAGGCACCAAAGTATTGTAGGTCTCTTTAGGGTACAGGTACAAAACAGGTAAACATGTTTACTACATATTCAGAACTAAAATGAAATAAAAAAACAACAAAACAAGTGTCAGGTGAAGACGTCACCTAACTGACAGGGTGTACTTCACTTTTTTCCACATGAGGTTTATCTGTTTGGTAGAGCTCCCAACAGTCGCTAGCTCCTCTCTTAGACATAAAGTGTGAGCTTCTGGGAGTGGGGGTATAGGTAATGGGTATCGGAGAGGGATGGTTAGAGGAGCAGGAATAGGGGGGAAGAGGTAAAGCTAGGTTAAGGGAGAGATTCTGGAGAGCGGGTGCTCAGCACAGGGTTCATTTCGAGGAGGGAGCCAGGGAGTTTAGCAGTAGGAGCCTTAAAGGTACCCATAGGTGCAGATAACTAGTCATCCTAGCAGTAAAAGAAACAGCTAGCTAGCAGTTATATACGAGTAACTTAGTAGGTTATTCCATACAATGTAACAGAAAGTTCAAGCAAACACAGAGAAAAGAGAGGGGAGAAGAAAGAGGGAGGTAATACTACCCATCTCCCATGTCGATTGAGTGATAAAGAGTCTCCAAGTTCTGTCAGTGATTTCCAGATCGATCTTCCTGGCGGGTAAATCGAATGCGTTTGAAAGGAGGCTTGCTTGGGCTGCGTTGCTGTTTAAGCGGTGCGGTGGGTGAAGTAGCAGCCATTGAAGGGGAGCCCTCTGCAGAGTTGGTGTGTTCCATTGCTGTGCTGGAGGCATTAAGGTATTGTTCTGCCTCTTACGGGGAGGTGAGAGTGCGGAGTTCCCCCGCATGTGTTTTGATGCGTAAGAGTGCCGGGTAGGTGAGGGAGAATTTAATTTGATTGTTGTATAATGACGTGTAGATCGAGGACAATGCCTTACGTAGTTTCATAACTTCCATTGAATAATCTGCGAATAGTTTCAGGCGCATGCCATCAACTGACAGGGAGCGTGTGCGGCGGAATTTCTGCATAATGGCATTTTTGTCAGCATAGTTAAGGTATTTGACAATGACATGTCAAGGTTTGGCACGATTTTCTGAGTACTAACTAATGCGGTGGGCACGTTCAATAGTGCAGGGTATACGGAACCCCAGTTGTTCAGGAAAAATTTTATTGCAGATATTTGTGAGCTGGGCATTGGAAACAGATTCTGGCAGCCCAATTATGTGTAAATTGATACTCCTCGAACGATTTTCCAAATCGTCGAGCTTGCCCCATATGTCCCTGTTAGCAGCAGAAATGCGTGCCAGCACAGCAGAGTTCGCAGTTCATCTTCTAGTGATGAAAGCCTGTCTTCTGCCTGTGAGATTCTCTGGACCTGTGCTTGCAATTCTATGTGTAACTGTTCCAGCCCCCTATGTACTGCAACGTCCACTGTAGCTGTGAGAGTGGGGCCCGGTAATGTGACTACTGCCTGGGCTATGCCTTTGGGGGAGGCAGGGTCTGTGGGCACTGCTCCTGGTGTTGTGTGAGGCTGCAGCATCTCTACTATGCACAGCGCGGCTACCATTTTGGCTTCGGCTGGGGTTGTGTCTTCCGCAGGGCATTGTGCGAGCCTGTGATCGATCCACAAAGTGATCCATGTGTTCCCTGAGGTAGCGGGGATGAGGGTGGTCTCCCCGAGGCATTAGCGAGTTTAGTTAGCCGAGTTTGTGGGGAGTGCAGCGGGAGCTGTGTCACTCCTCCTCATGTGGCGCCGTAAACAGAAGTCCGTGATTTTTTAATAATTCAAAATTTGTAGTTAGGCTTTGACTCAGAAAGTTCCTCTTCTTTTGCTCCTAGAAAAGCATAAGGGATTGCATCCAAGCTATTGCCCAAAGCTATGCTTAAAGAAAGACTCCAGAATTGCAAAAACACAAAGACTCAACAATTTTGGATGTAAGTATAACCATGCACTTTACATGTTCCCTTGTGACCACGATCTAGAAATTTCAGCTACAAAGTCCATGCCTTTGGCACACTTCCTTCCTTCTGCGCACTGCTTTGCAGGCAGGCTGCTGAGTACTGAGAAAAGGGCAGGGCAAAAACTAGCGAACACACTAATCTGCAATTTCACATGTTTAGGCTGCGTTGCTTAACTAGCAATTCATACAGACACAGTAGAGGATGACTACCTGAAAAAATGTTTAGTTAGAAAGAGCCATTTAGCATATAATGTATGCTGTATTTTTTTTTTTTCAGTTGTAAGGCAGTAATTTTAGTTTTAAAATGAATATGAAATGAAAGGCTTCATAGCTGAAAGGGATTTACAGAATCCAACAACATCTATTGTAGAGTAATGATTTATCCCATTAAATGAATTCAACCAGTGATGATTGTACTGTGGTGTATAAATCAAGCTCTCATGTTAACTAGGCACAGATTGCCTTTTTCGGCACTTACCAATAAAGATTTTAACTAAATGAATTAAAAAAAATTGTAATGTTTTTTACAAATCATTATTAATGGCAAGCTAAAATGATGAGCCAGAAATGTTCAAAATCCTATACAGTTTTTATAGTGTTTCATTTAAAGTGGAGTTTCTTCTTAAATTTTTAATTTATTAAGTGAACAGTTATGTCTTTGTTCATTGAATCAGGGAACCTTCTGCACAGAAGAGTTTAATATATATGTACATATCAATGTATAAGCTCTTTATATGAACAAGAACATTTTTCCAGGGAAATATGGTCAGTCATAAAGATTTCAAAGAGTCCCTCCAGTGTTACATTGCCTAGCGTATGGAAACCATTTGAAACATATACAACATTACAATCTAATTTAATCCATGATATTTATTTATATAGCTATGGCAATCCTTAGCGCGCAGAAGATATGTGTGCTTTTAACAGTGTGGTTTTCTCATATTTAAGCACATTCAACGACTGCATTACATTTAATTAAAAGCACTGGTAGGCCTACAGAGATGTTAAAAGGTCTTGATCTGAGCAGCGTGTTGACATCAGATGAATAGGGAGGCCACCTGCTAGCTCCACTTTTGGCTTTGTGAATGGTTTGCATTCCTGTGGCCTGTTGCTCTGCATGATCGCGCTCAGCACTTCACAGTCCCATGAACTGCTTAATATCATAGATACCTTTCAGTCAGGCTGGCTATCTTCTCTGTTAAGATTAATGCACTATAAATGAGGACCCTTTGCATTATTTCAACAAAGAGTGTATAATGCTTTTACTAAACTCATACCACTTCAAAGGAACGGAAAAGCGTACGGATTAAGATAAAATGCCTCTACTCCTGTCTAGGATCTTTAGCACACTTGTACATGAAGTGCAAGACAACACAATCAATTATACCTACATCATATCACTTGGCTCTTTCCAATATTAGTCTCACATTGCTTGTGAGTGCAATCTATTTTAGAGTGTTGTAAATGTTAGTGTGTGCTTAGATATTAAACATACTACAATTACATGCTGTCAGGCAAAATTTACATCTGTTAAGGAACACATACAAAACGCTTTCACAAGCTTGATTTTTCTAAACCTAATACCCCCATGCTTAAATAAACTTTTATTGAGATTTCTAAAACTATGTCATGTAAAAGGAAAAGGATAAACAATCACTCTTAAATGTAATTTGTTCTTGAGTAAAAAAAAATACTAGTTTTTAGAAAAACAATAAAATCTTTATATATTTACTAGGTCAGATTTACATTATTGGTTAAAAAAAGACCCATTTCAATCAAGTTCAGGCAAAAAAAACTAAAAAAAAAAATTTGCAAATCCCCTGTTATGTACCAGATGCAGGTTGAGCTGGAAAGGAGGCTTCTCTGGGCATCTTTTCCATCACCCCTGGTAGTGGTGACAGGAGATGTTGAAGACACAGAGTGGAATGAGGTCCGATGTTGCAGGCATCACCAACTTTTGGTTGCAGGACACAGATGACTGTGGACCACCAGACAAGGACAAGAGGCCAGAACATGGTGATACTTGATCAGAAGACAGGTGCAACACCAGGGCACTGCCAGGCAATGTGCTGAATCAGGAAGCAGGATATAGAGTCTAAGCATAGGCCAAGGTCAAAATAGGTAGACAGGAATCCAAACACATGTCAAAGGCAAAGTTGGTCGTGCACAGGAGGGCAAATGTAGCAGATAAGGATTCAGGTAGATCAGGAACTATCTGAAGACCACTCAGCAATCTGTTAATGTCACATTCCAGCTAAAATAGGGCATTTGGCACCAATTGTAATGCAGAGCATGCAGGTGTGCCTACGCACACACTGCTTAGTGTGCACACGAATACGTTTTTGCGTGCATGTGAATACACATCTTGCAACTAGACTTTGCTCAGAATTATGAGCATTCAAAAGTCTTCTCATTCTAGTACACATTGGATTTTTCTTACATCCCCCCAGTACCCGAAACCCACGTTTGATCCACAGAAAAGCAAAAAACACTGAATACAAATAAACCCTTGACCAAAGGTAATCTAAGAATGTTTGATGATTAGCCTATCTAAATAATTGTTAGTTTGCTAAAGCACTGTGTATTTTGAACAATGGTCTTTAACTTGTTTTCACATTATTTTCTTCCTTTGGTTCATGTCAGTGCTACTGATGCTCAGAAACCTTTTTAAGTCCTTCTACAGGCACACTGCAGTAATGTCTGCATGGCATGTTTTAGGGTACGTTTCTTGGTGGTGACAATGGTGGATGTAATATATGCTGACAGATCCGCTGGTAGTCCACTTTGGAAGCCTGAGTGATGGGTGACAATGCAAAAGCTAAACTGAGAGACAGGGACAGAAAATTGGTACCCTATAACAGGAAATGCATGTAAAAGAACCTTCATAGCAGGCCCTCCAGGCATTTTCTAAATGAACGCAACAGATTTATTTAAAAATGTTAAACCTTACATGATATTTTAGTGATTGGATATACATGTAATTTAAAATGTATGCCCTGTAAAAAAAAAATCTTTTTCGTTTTAATAGAATGGGCAACGATTAGAAGATTAGAGGTATTTCCCCTAACTTACTGTCACACTGTTGATGGTTTCATCAGACAAGCAGTGAGGAAAAATCAGCAGCAAGGTCACATTTAGCATTAAATCTTACCCCTACTACTAAATTAAACATTTTTATTTCTATGTTGCTGTTGGAGATTTCCCCTCATTTTCAGGCTGGTGAAACTATTGTTATCATAACATTAAGTGAAAGGAAATCTCTCCAAGAGAGGTCCTAACAGCGGTAAAAACCCAAACTGGTTCTATTTCTTCCCAAGTTTATCTAACATTAAATAAAAAGTTTTGATTGGACTGACAGGACATAAATATTTTAATTATACCCAATGTCTTGCTCCTTCTTTCCAGAAGATTACTCTAACTAATAAGTACTCTGTTGACATCATTGTGCGGAAGAGCAAAACAAAAAAAACTGTTGCATGATCCGGACGTATATCGAAAAATTCCAGAACATTATTCCTAAGCATATGGACAATGGATGACCTCTGCTATATACATATGTTTACAGTAAAATGAAAAAACCTGAAAATGTTGCAACATCACTCTGCTCATTTGCGTAAAAAGAAAAGGAGTTTTGCATTTAGAAGCTGATGTATAAAATGTCAGCTACCAGGAACTCTTTTTGTCCATAAAAACACATTAGTTTACAACTGTAGCTTCTACAGTCTTTACTTCAGAATAAGACAAGGATTCTCTGTTATGGAAAAAAATGTATTGTTAGCATAACTTTCATACATCAGTTCCCCTATGTTCTGTAGCAGTCTGTCTACCCAATACAACTAATTTTAGATAAGCAAATTGATATATAAATCATGGTGAACCAGATTGCTAAGAAATATTACATGTAAAAAGTGAATTACCACTGAATATACTGTACATATGCTAGTTTACTGTACATTTGCCAGTGTCATCATGCTTACAGTGTAAATTGAAATATACATAGAGGTATGCACAAAAGAAAAGTGGCAAATTCACAGTAAAAAGAAAACTAATCTTTCCTGTCAAATACTACATAATTATTGTATCAGATAGAAGAACTGCACCAGGGAAAGACAAAGCTGTTGGGTAGGAGGGCATTTGCTTCTTGGGCCAGTATTTTTAACATATGCTGATCTGGTGTGGGACTCACAGTCAGTGACCCGTGCTTGCCATTATATTCTTAACCACTTCAATAAAGGGCATTTATACACCCCTCCTTCCCAGACCAATTGTTAGCTTTCAGCACTCTCATATTTTGAATACCAATTACTCAGTCATGCAACACTGTACCCAAACAAAATTTTTATCATTTTTTTCATACAAATAGAGCTTTCTTTTGGTGGTATTTAATCACCACTGGGTTTTTTATTTTTTGCGACATATATGAAAAAAGAGCGAAAATTTTGAAAAAAAAACACTTTTTTTAAGTTTCTATGATAAAATTTTGCAAATAAGTCATTTTTGTTCATACATTTGGGCCAAAATTTATACTGCTACATCTCTTTGGTAAAAAATAACCCAAATTAGTGGATATTATTTAGTCTCTTTTAAAGTTATAGAGTCTACAAGCTATGGTGCAAATCATTGAAAATTGATCACATCTGATCACACCTGATGCACTGACGGCCTATCTCATTTCTTGAGGCTCTGAAATGTCAGGAAAGTACAAATACCCCCCAAATGACCCCTTTTTGAAAAGTAGATAGTCCAAGATATTTAGTAAGAGGCATGGTGGGTTTTTTGAAGTTGTAATTTTTTCCCACAATTCTTGGGAAAATGAAGAATTTTTTTTTCACAAAATTGTCATAATAACAAGTTATTTCTCACACACAGCATATGCATACTTCCAATTACACCCCAAAATACATTCTGCTACTCCTCCCGAGTATGGCAATACCACATGTGTGGGACTTTTACACAGCCTGGCCACACAGAGAGGTCCAACATGCAGGGAGCATCGTCAGGCGTTCTAGGAGCATAAATTACACCTCTAATTTCCTAACGACCTATCACAGTTTTGAAGGCCCTGGAGCACCAGGACAATGGAATTACCCACAAAATGACCCCATTTTAGAAAACAAACACCCCAAAATATATTCTATGAAGCATTATGAGTCTTTTGAATGGTTCATTTTTCTACAGAAAACGTGGAAAGAAAATGAAAATCTTTTTTTTTTACACAATGTTGTCAATTTATAAGATTTCTAACACATAGCATGTATATAGCAAAAATTACACCCCAAAACACATTCTGCCACTCCTCCTGAGTATGGCGATACCACATGTGTGAGACTTTTACACAGCCTGACCATATACAGAGGCCCAACATTGAAGTAGTACCTTCAGGCATTCTAGGAGCATAAATTACATATCTCATTTCATTCCTACCTATCACACTTTTGAAGGTCCTGGAGCACCAGGACAATGGAATTACCCACAAAATGACCCTATTTTGGAAAGCAAACACCCCAACGTGTATTCTATGAGGCATGGGCTGCAAATAGGTACTCGGCTACTCTGATGGGCTGGAGACAGGTACTCGGTTACTCCGATGGGCTGGTGACAGGTACTTGGGTACTCCGATGGGCTGGTGACAGGTACTCAGGTACTCAGATGGGCTGGTGACAGGTACTCGGGTACTCCGATGGGCTGGTGACAGGTACTCGGGTACTCTGATGGCGTGGTGACAGGTACTCGGGTACTCAGATGGCCTGGTGACAGGTACTCAGATGGACTGTGACAGGTACTCAGATGGACTGTGACAGGTACTCGGGTACTCAGATGAACTGTGACAAGTACTCAGATGGACTGTGACAGGTACTCGGGTACTCAGATGAACTGTGACAGGTACTCAGATGGGCTGTGACAGGTACTCAGGTATTCGGGTACTCAGATGGGCTGTGACAGGTACTCGGGTACTCAGATGGGCTGTGACAGGTACTTGGGTACTCAGATGGGCTGTGACAGGTACTCTGGTACTCAGATGGGCTGTGACAGGTACTTGGGTACTCAGATGGGCTGTGACAGGTACTCGGGTACTCAGATGTGCTGTGACAGGTACTCGGGTACTCAGATGGGCTGTGACAGGTACTCAGGTACTCGGGTACTCAGATGGGCTGTGACAGGTACTCAGGTACTTGGGTACTCAGATGGACTGTGACAGGTACTCGGGTACTCAGATGGGCTGTGAAAGGTACTCAGGTACTCAAATGGGTGGTGACAGGTACTCAGGTACTCGGGTACTCAGATGGGCTGTGACAGGTACTCGGGTACTCAGATGGGCTGTGACAGGTTCTCGGGTACTCAGATGGACTGTGACAGGTACTTGGGTACTCAGATGGGCTGTGACAGGTACTCGGGTACTCAGATGGGCTGTGACAGGTACTCGGGTACTCAGCTGGGCTGTGACAGGTACTTTGATGGCTGGTGACAGGTACTTTGATGGCTGTTGACAGTTCCTCTTTATTAGGGGAGTAATCAGTGTGTGTTGGTGTACAACCGTAATATCTGGTAGCATCTCGTTACCGCGGTTTGTTGACATTCTGTGACCGGCTGTGATTGGACACAGCCGGTCACGTGGTAAAGAGCCGATAACTGTGATCGGGGTTGGGCTGTGTCAGGGTGACAAGCCTCATCCCCGATCGCCGCTCTGCACGCGCCCTAGGGGCATGCACGAGTGCCGTTCATGTGTACAGTACATGTGACCGGCTGTGACTGGATACAGCCGGTCACGTGGATCGGGGGTGGCTCGGGGATGCGGATCACATGGATCGGGGAAGGGCTGTGTCTGAGCGACACATCTTATCCACGATCGCCGCACTGGGGGCCCCTGGGGGCCCGCAGGAGTGGCGAGATACCGAGGACGTCATATGACGCCCACCCAGGATGGGAAATCCCATCTGTGGACATTTGACTATGGCTTGGTATTGAAGTGGTTAAAGTGGTTCTGAAGGCAGGTTTTTTTACCTTAATGCATTATGGGTGCAGCTTCCCCCCCAGCCCCCCTTATATTTACCTGAGCTCCATCTTGATCCAGCGATGTGCCAGAGAGCAGCGGCTGTTCCAGGTCTCCCTCTCCTCATTGGCTCACACAGTAGCTGTCAATCACAGCCAGTGAGCCAATGAGGAGAGACAGGTGGCAGGGCAGAGCCACACTCTCTGTCTGAATGTCCAAGCAAGAGGCTTGTTATTGTGGGCACTCGGTAGGGGGGAGGAGCCAGGACCGCAGGTGGGGGACCCAAAAAGAAGAGGATCAAGGCTGCTCCCATTGCACAGAGCAGGTAATTATAACATGTTTATTATTTAAAAAAAAGTGCAACCAAGGGAAGTCTTCCAGCACAAACTTTATTTGCAGCTCTAAAATGTAATTTGACCCAGTGCCGATAGAACCAAAAGAAAGCTGTTAATGGAAGATGTGAAAAGATGTGTTACAATAAACCAAGTCCTTAAAGTGGATGTAAAGGCAGAAGTTTTTTTTTTATCCTAATGCATTCTATGCATTAGGATAAAAAACCTTTTGTATGCAGCAGCCCCCCTCAGCCCCCCTAACACTTACCTGAGCCCATCTCAATCCAGTGATGTTGCACAAGAGGCTTCGCTGGACTCCCTCCAGGACTCCCTCTCCTCATTGTCTGAGACAGCAACAGCGCACCATTGGCTCCCGCTGCTGTCAATCAAAGTGAGTGAGTCAATGAGGAGAGAGAGGGGGTGGAGCCAGGAAGCAGCTCTGTGTCTGAATGGATGCACAGAGCAGCAGCTCAGCTTGGGTGCCCTCATAGCAAGCTGCTTGCTGTGGGGGTACTCAGCAGCAGGGAGGGGCCAGAAGCGCCCACAAGGGACCTGAGAAGAGGAGGATCTGGGCTGCTCTATACAAAACCACTGCACACAGCAGCTAGTTATAACATGTTTGTTATTTTTAAACAAAAAAAAATTGAGACTTTAGTATAACTTTAAGCCTCTTAGTGGCAGCTCCTACCAGCCCTAAAGAGTTCATAATTTGGAGGCATTACATGGGCTTCATAACAGTGAGCAAAGGACAGAGGGTAATAGTGGAGTCAGCAGTGATAATACAGCCGTAACATCTAATCCGGGGGAGAATAAGTGGACCATTTGAAAATGAAGCCGGAGGCAACATAAGGGGAAAATAATATGCACTCATTCAACACTGGGAGGCGTATACAAAAATGCTAGGAGCCTAGCTAACAAAATAACGGAACTGGAGCTGCTAATATACGAGGAAGACTTTGTGGGAATAACTGACACGATTGACTGCCAAATATCCAGGGGTATTTCTTGTTTCAGGAGGAAAGGGAAGGTATAAGAGGGAGAGGGGTGTGTCTATATGTCAAAAATCAATAAAGTAAAGGAGGTTTGGGGGTAGGGACTTTCAGGAAGCTATGGCCTGGTAAGGTCAAATTTTTCCATCCCTAGGGACTTTAAATGACATCATGGCCTGGTGAGGTCATAGATATCCATCCCATTGACATATAGCGGAAGAGGTTAATTAACAAAGAGTTAATTAACAAGGAGGGTGGGACTTTGTGTGAAGCACGTAGCAGCAAGGAAGGTAATTGAGTGAACATAAAAAGATATTTTGTGAATAATAGTTTATTAAGAGCTGAATAATAACCATACATGATTCCGGTAATAAAGATATAAGGTAACATACATGATGCATCTTGGCATATCGCTCAATACATGCATACATACATGTGACACTAGTAACAATGGTAACAGTAGGTAAGATGATAGCAAAAAAAATGGTTTCTCATGGAATAACCACACAAAATATTTTAGTTCACCACATGGGTTATTGATTGAAAATGATTCATACGTATTGCCTGCAGGACCTACGGTCGTGCTAGACCTGTGGGGGTTCATAATACATAGTAGCTTGAATAATCGGGTTAATTGGGTAAAGACACGGCAACCAGTAGCTCTACGCATTTCATGGCTTAAAATGCCACTCGTCACAAGCAGGTGCGTGTAGGATCTGTAAATATATGATAATGGAAATGAGCAAAAAGATTAAAAAAGTAAAAAAAAGATAGGGTTGGAGGTAAAATGTAGGACCTCCTAAACCAAGGCTTACTTGTTGAAGTTAATTGTGTCAATGGTGTAGTGGCAACACACCACAAGCGGTCCGGGAGGATCTCCGGCCGGGAGCTGAGGCGGACAACCCCGTGGAGATATAAGGGGCGATATTCAGGGCAGGCACGGCAGTGGGGACCTTCAGAGTGACAAGTGAACAATTATTGAGTGAAAGAAGTGGAGGGGAAGAAAGGGGAGAGGGGAGGAAGGAAGGAGGTGTAAAGAAATGGAAGGGAAGGAGGGAAGGATAGGAGAGGGGGGGGGGAGAAAAGGGGATGCAAGGGTGGTAGAGAGGAGCAATATTATGAATGGAACGAGTTGGGAGGTGGAATCAGTGTGGGTAGAACTTCAAAGAGAAGAAGTAAATGGGAAATTAATAGTATGTTATAGGCCACCCAGCCTGAAGGAGGAGGAGGAGATGGACCTACTATTACAGTTAGAGATGGCAGTGAGACAGGGAAATGTCATCATTAGGACCAAATCCTAGAAACACTGAACACAGTAGAAAAATGGGAATGCTTTAGGAGCATATTAAAGAAAATGCAAACACAGTGCATTCCAATGGGTGGCTAAACCGTAATGTAAAAAGCCTCATTAACCACTTCAGATCCGGGCCATTGCCAAATATAGTACATAGTTACATAGCAGGTGAGGTTGAAAAAAGACACAAGTCCATCAAGTCCAACCTATGTGTGTGAATATGTGCCAGTATTACATTGTATATCCCTGTATGTTGTGGTCATTCAGGTGATTATCTAATAGTTTCTTGAAGCTATCAATGCTCCCCGCTGAGACCACCGCCTGTGGAAGGAAATTCCACATCCTTGCCGCTCTTACAGTAAAGAACCCTCTACGTAGTTTAAGGTTAAACCTCTTTTCTTCTAATTGTAATGAGTGGCCACGAGTCTTATTAAACTCTCTTCTGCGAAAAAGTTTTATCCCTATTAAGGGGTCACCAGTACAGTATTTGTAAATTGAAATCACATCCCCTCTCAAGCGTCTCTTCTCCAGAGAGAATAAGTTCAGTGCTTGCAACCTTTCCTCATAACTAAGATCCTCCAGACCCTTTATTAACTTTGTTGCCCTTCTTTGTACTCGCTCCATTTCCAGTACATCCTTCCTGAGGACTGGTGCCCAGAACTGGACAGCATACTCCAGGTGCGGCCGGACCAGAGCCTTTTAGAGTGGGAGAATTATCGTTTTATCTCTTGCGTTGATCCCCATTTTAATGCATGCCAATATTCTGTTTGCTTTATCTTGCTTTACTTGCTTTTGCTTTAGCAGCAGCTTGGCATTGCATGCCATTGCTGAGCCTATTATCTACTAGGATCCCTAGGTCCTTTTCCATCGTAGATTCCCCCAGAGGTTCTCCCTCCAGTGTATAGATTGCATTCATATTTTTGCCACCCAAATGCATTATTTTACATTTTTCTACATTGAACCTCATTTGCCATGTATTCGCCCACCCCATTAATTTGTTCAGGTCTTTTTGCAAGGTTTCTACATCCTGCGGAGAAGTTATTGCCCTGCTTAGCTTAGTATCATCTGCAAATACAGAGATTGAACTCCTTATCCCATCCTCCAGGTTGTTTATAAACAAATTAAATAGGATTGGTCCCAGCACAGAACCCTGGGGAACCCCACTACCCACCCCTGACCATTCTGAGTACTCCCCATTTATCACCACCCTCTGAACTCGCCCTTGTAGCCAGTTTTAACTTTAAAAAGTTGTTTGGGACCTCATATACTCCCTACTCGACAAAGGATACCACCTGTATGTAGACAACTTCTACACTTCTCTGCCCCTGTTCCACAACCTTCATCGGAAGAAGACGCCAGCATGTGGCACCGTAAAAAAATATCGGAAGGGCTTTCCTCAAAGTCTTGTTAATAAGAAGTTGAGAAAAGGAGAAACGGCAAGTCTGCATAACAAAGAGATTCTGGCAGTGAAGTGGAGGGACAGAAGGGATGTGTATATGTTGTCTTCCATCCACAATAACACCTATGTGGAAATCCCCAGAAGGAATGGCCCGATCCAGAAACCCACATGCATTCATGAATACAATTCATTTATGGGGGGATTCGACTTCAATAATCAAATGTTGGAACCATACCTTGCCACAAGAAGGATATACCATTGGTACAAAAAAGTAGCAATTTATTTTTTTCAATTGGCCATATACAACTCCTATATCATTTACCGCAACTCCACCCAAAACCCTAAACCCTTCCTTGGCTACCAGGAGGAAATTTACACTGCCCTTATATTCCCGAATGGCCCACCAGAAAACATCCGATCAGATGTTGTTAGTCGACTCTCCGAACGCCACTTTCCAGATAAACTCCCTCCCAAACCAACAGGCCAAAGACGTCAAAAAAGATGTAAGGTATGTACCAGAGCAGGAGTCAGAAGAGACACATCTTATTATTGTGCACAATGTCCTTCCCAACCAGGCCTCTGTATAGATGAATGTTTCCGCCGTTACCATACTTCACTAAATTATTAGTGAAGTATGGTAAACGTAATCCTCAGTTCCTGCCTTCACACTCCTTATGCCACTGCCTGCTCTGTAACTGACCCTGGCTTGTTATTAGACCACGCTTCTGCCTGCCAATTTTGTACATACCGCTGCCTGATCTGAAACTGACCCTGGACTGTTATTCAACCATGCTTCTGCCTAACGATTCTGTACATACCTCTGCCTGATATGGAACTGACCCTGCACTGTTATTAGATCATGCTTCTGCCTAATGATTCTGTACATACCTCTGCCTGATCTGGAACTGACCTTGGACTGTTTGACCATGCCTCTTGACTGCCTCTTGGACTGATCTTGTACCCTGCAACTGGACTAGTGGGATTCAACACAGGGGTCTCACATATGTGAGAGGCTCCAGAATAGTTTTTCTGGATGAAGAAAACAATTTTCTTTGTTTTCTCATTCCTAGATTAGGGTCTGGAGACTCGGAGGCTTCAAAGAGATTTGGGTGGGAGAAGCCTCTACCCCTGTCCCCATTCTGTCCTGAACGAGGCCCTACTTCTGCCTGCTGCCTGTAGGACTTACTGCCGTCCTGCCTCTGTTTGTCACACTGACCACAGCACATGGACAATGTTCCTGCCTACTACCAAGACCAATATTTTGGCACTGCTGACAATCTCTTTCTGCACTGACCCTGCACTGCACTGACCTATGGACAGTATCCCTGCCTGCTGCCTGTACTGACTATGGACAGTATTTCTGCCTGCTGCCTGAAAAATTGTGTTCGCTGTTGCTGACCGAGTCCCTGCCTGCTGCCTGGACCAGTGCTATCCTCCTGTGGACAACTGTACTACTAAAATCACAGGTAATCTTTTGTTTCTCTTTGCTCAGCATAATGTATTTTGGGGTGTAATTCTTGGTATGTGCATGCTATGCGTCCCTGGAACACCTGATGGTGTTCCTTGCATGTTGGATCCCTGTATGTGGTCAAGCTGTGTAAAAGTCTCACACATGTGGTATCGTTTTACTCAGGAGGAGTAGCAGAATGTATTACGGGGTGTTATTTTTGCTATGTAAATTACATGTTTTGGAAATATCTTATAAACGGACAACTTTGTGTAAAAAAAAAATGCGTTTTCATTTTTTTCCACATTTTCCAAAAACTTCTGGAAAAAAATTAACCGTTCAAAAGACTCATTATGCCTCATAGATTGTATGTTGGGGTGTTAGCTTTCCAAAATAGGGTCATTTTGTGGGCATTTCCATTGTCCTGGTGCTCCAGGACCTTTAAAAATGTAATAGGTGGGTGAGAAATGAGATGTGTAATTTATGCTCCTAGAACACCTGAAGGTGCTACTTCAATGTTAGGCCTCTGTATGTGGTCAGGCTGTGTAAAAGTCTCACACATGTGGTATCGTTTTACTCAGGAGGAGTAGTAGAATGTATTTTGGGGTGTTATTTTTGCTATGTAAATGCTTTGTGTTGGAAATATCTTATAAACGGACAACTTTGTGTAAAAAAAAATGCGTTTTCATTTTTTCCCACATTTTCCAAAAACTTCTGGAAAAAAATTAACCGTTCAAAAGACTCATTATGCCTCATAGATTATACATTGGGGTGTTAGCTTTCCAAAATGGGGTCATTTTGTGGGCGTTTCCATTGTCCTGGTGCTCTAGGGCCTTCAAAAGTGTAATAGGTGGGTGAGAAATGAGATGTGTAATTTATGCTCCTAGAACACCTGATGATTCTCCCTGCATGTTGGGCGTCTGTAAGTGGCCAGTTAGTGAAAAAGTCCCACACATGTGGTATTGTAATACTCAGGAGGAGTAGCCAAATGTATTTTGGGTTGTCATTTGTGGTATGCACATTCCATGTGAGAGAAATAAGCTATTACAATGACAATTTTCTGAAAAAAATATAAAAAATAAAAAAACCTTAATTTGCAAAGAATTGTGGGAAAAAAAAATGACAACTTCAAATAACTCACCATGCCTCTTACTAAATATCCTGGAATGTCTACTTTCCAAAAAGGGGTCATTTGGGGGGCATTTATACTTTCCTGGCTTGTTAGGGTCTCAAGAAATGAGATGGGCCTCAGTACATCAGGTGTGATCAGATGTGATCCTTTTTTTACGATTTGCGCCATAGCTTGTAGACTCTATAAATTTCACACAGACCACATAATATCCACTAATTTGGGTAATTTTTACCAAAGATATGTAGCAGTATAAATTGTGGCCAACATTTATGAAGAAAAATTGCTAATTTGCAACATTTTATCACAGAAACGAAGAAAAAAGCATTTTTAAAAAAAAATTTTGGTCTTTTTTTATTTATAGCGCAAAAATTAAAAAATTCAGAGGTGAACAAATACCACCAAATGAAAGCTCTATTTGTATGAAAGAAAGGGCAAAAAAATCATTTGGGTACAGTGTTGCATGACTGAGTAATTGTCATTCAAAGTGTGAGAGCACTGAAAGCTGACAATTGGTCTGGGCAGGAGGGGGGTTTAAGTGCCCAGTAAGCAAGTGGTTAAAGAGAAAAAAAAAAGCCTTAAAAAAATATAGAGGGGTTGGGTCACCATCAGCATTCCAAGACTACAATGAATGCAAAAAGATGTGTAAGAACACAATTAGGGTGGCTAAAAAAGACTACGAGAGACACAACGGAGGAGAGTAAAAAAAAATCCCACATTTTTTTTTAGATATATTAACAGAAAAAGGGCAAAATCCAAGCACATTGCCCACATAAAAGATGAGGATGGGAGAATGGTTACAGATGACATAGAGAAGGCAACTGTACTAAATACTTTCTTTGCCTCAGTTTTTACGCAGGAAAAAAGGGATATACAGACTGCAACAGTACTGTTATGCCGCGTACACACAAGCGGACTTTCTGGCACACTTGGTCCGGCGGACCAGAGTCCGCTGGACAATCCGATCGTGTGTAGGCTCCCGTGGACTTTTTTTCCCAAAAGTCCGCTGGACCTAGATTTGAAACATGTTTTAAATCTTTCTGCCGGCTCAGTTCCTGACGGAAAGCCCGTTCGTCTGTATACGACGCAAGGGCAGGGTATTGCATCTTGCGCTCGCTGCAATAGGAAAAACAGAAAAACCGTACCAGGCCGCATGCCCTCAACATGGGGGGGTGGGTGCTTTGGGGGGGCATCCTGCGGGACCCCCACCACAAAGCACCTTGTCCCCATGTTGATGAGGACAAGGGCCCCCAGATCCGGCCCCCCACCCTATGTGAATGAGTATGGGGTACAGGGAAAAAGTGTCAATAATAAAACACACTACACAGGTTTTTAAAGTAATTTATTAGACAGCTCCGGGGGGGTCTTCTTCTGGCTTCGGGGGTCTTCTTCTGACTTCGTGGGTCCCTCCGGTTCCTCTTCTCCCGGCGTCTGGTTGGTTCTTCTCCGCTCTCTCTGGCCTCTTCTCCCAGTGTTCGACCTCTGCTCCCGGTGTTCCGGTTCTTCTGCCGGTTCCTCCGCTATCCTCATGCTGCTCTTTTGCTAGCGGAGGCCCGGACTTCTGGCTTCTGGCTTCTGGGCTTCTTGGCTTCTTCTCTTCTTCTCTTCTTCTGATGTTGACACGACGGTCTCTCAGGCTGGAATGCTCTCTGAGCGCTCTGATGTGACTTATAAAGGTGGAGACCCCGCCCCCTTATGCCGTCACAGTCCCTGGGCATGCTGGGACTGTGATATTTTAGGGGGGCGTGGTCACTTTACTTTACTTTAAAAACCTGTGTAGTGTGTTTTATTATTGACACTTTTTCCCTAGGTGAATGGGTAGGGGTACCATGTACCCCATACTCATTCACATAGGGTGGGGGCCGGGATCTGGGGGCCCTCCTATTATAGGGGGTTCCCGGATTCTGATAAGCTCCCCGCCCGCAGACCCTGACAATGGCTAGGGTTGTCGGGAAGAGGCCCTTGTCCTCATCAACATGGGGACAAGGTGCTTTGTGCCTCCCCCAAAGCACCCACCCCCCCATGTTGAGGGCATGCGGCCTGGTACGGTTCAGGAGGGGGGGGCGCTCGCTCGTCCCCACCCCCTTTCCTGACCGGCCGGGCTGCGTGCTTGGATCAGGGTCTGGTATGGATTTTAGGGGGGACCCCACGCCATTTTTTCGGTGTAGGGGGTCCCCCTTAAAATTCATACCAGACCTAAGGGCCTGGTATGCCCCGCGACGGGGCTCACAAGGTGTTAATCTCACCGATAAAATTGGCGAGATTCACTTTCTTTTCTAGTCCCATTGAACCCGAGTCACGTTCAAAATGAACGGACTTGTCCGTGTGTGGGCAAGTCCATTCATTCTGAAAGTCTGCTGTAACTCCGGTGAAAGTCCGTCGGAAAGACGGGCGGACCTAGCCTGCTGGAAAGTCCGGTAGTGTGTAGGCAGGTCCGTTCGTTCAGGTAGTCCGCCGGAAAGTCCAGCGGAAAGACCGTCGGAACAAGTCTGCCGGAAAGTCCGCTCGTGTGTACGCGGCATTAGTGACACATCACAGGATATGCCCTCGTGGCTAACAGAGGCCGGAGTCAAGGAAAGACTTAATAAACTTAATACAAATAAATCACCAGGACCAGATGGCTTACACCCAAGAGTCCTCAGAGAACTCAGTCAGGTTATAGCCAGACCATTGTTCCTAATCTTTAAGGACAGCATACTGACAAGAATGGTAACAGCTGATTGGAAAAAAGCCAATATACCAATATTCAAAAAAGGGCAGAGACATATTCCTGGCAACTACAGGCCAGTAAGTCTAACATCAATAGTGGGTAAATTATTGGTGGGATGATAAGGGACTATATCCAAAAATTTACTGAGGAAAAAAATATCATTAGTAGTAATCAGCATGGGTTTACAAAAGGTCGTTCCTGCCAGACCAATCCGATAACATTCTACAGGGAAGTGAGCTGCCACCTAGACAGGGGAAGGCCTGTGGATTTAGTGTATCTGGATTTTGCAAAAGCATTTGATACAGTCCCCTATAAACACTTAATTTACAAGCTGAGGTCTACAGGCATGGACCATATGGTTTGTGCTTGGGTAAAAAAATGGTTACAGGGACGTATCCAAAGGGTAGTGATAAACAACATGTACTCAGACTGGTCTGGAGGGGTGAGTTGGGTACCCCAAGGTTCTGCCTTGGGACTAGGGATGAGCTGAAAACCCCCCGGTTCGGTTCGCACCAGAACCTGCGAACAGACCGAAAGTTTGCGCGACCTTTAGAACCCCATTAAAGTCTATGGGACTCGAACTTTTGAAATCAAAAGTGCTAATTTTAAAGGCTAATATGCATGGTATTGTCCTAAAAAGGGTTTGGGGACCTGGCCCTTTGGGTCTTGTATGGATATTAAGGGGAACCCCGCACCCAAAATAAAAAAAGGAAAGGCATGGGGCCCCCAGGCCCTCTTTACTCTGAACAGCAGGATACAGGCGGTGCAAACAAGACAGGGACTGTAGGTTTGTTGTTAAGTAGAATCTGTTTGTAATTTTGAACTGTTACATTTTTAAAGTGTAGCTCCAGCCAAAAAATCTATTTTTAAGCTTTTTGGAAAACATTGGGTTACCCCTGTAACATTTGTTTTGCTGTCTGTGCACCTCTTCAGAAGATTTCACCTCACTTTCTGTCCCAATGACAAATGTTTTTTTTTAAATTTGGGGGTTTTAGTGAAATAAGGATTGGTGATAAAGCATCAGTGGAGAGGAGACACGTTTTTCCCATATTAACTCTAATAGGGCGTACACACGGTCGGACTTTGTTCGGACATTCCGACAACAAAATCCTAGGATTTTTTCCGACGGATGTTGGCTCAAACTTGTTTTGCCTACACACGGTCGCACAAAGTTGTCGGAATTTCCGATCGCCAACCACGCGATCACGTACACCACGTACGACGAGACTAGAAAAGGCCGGTTCAGAACCAAGTGCGGAACCCTTTGGGCTCCTTTTGCTAATCTCGTGTTAGTAAAAGTTTGGTGAGAGACGAATGGCGCTTTTTCAGACTCGTGGCTTTCAGATCGTTTTCTGCCATTCAGTTTGTGCTTGTGGGTTTGTATCTGCTCTTCAGTGCGTGCAGCAAGTTCCGTGTGACTTTAGGTAGTCATTGTATTCTTGTTCGTTCGTTACTGTTTTTCAGGTCGCTCTTCACAGGCCTTGCCGTTCTTCATTGCGTTCTGTTACTTCGTTCTGAGCAGCCGACCGTTTTCTAGCCATGTTTCGTATGCGTACTCCTCGTAGAGTTCGTGCTGTGCGGGGGCTTGGTGTTGGGGTCCTGACCTTGACACCAGTCCAGTCCATGAACAGGGTGGGGAGGAGTTCATGGACCAAGAATTGGTTGCTTCAGGGTGACCAGTTCTCTCATATGCCTTTGCTCCGCGAGATCCGTGAGAATAATCCTGATGATTTCAGGAACTTTCTCAGGATGACGGACCCCGTATTTCACCGATTGTTGGCTTCGCTGACCCCCTATATCAGCAGGCAGGATACCTGCATGAGGCAAGCCATCACTCCGGAGCAGAGGTTGGTCGCTACCCTGCGGTATTTGGCCACAGGGAGAAGTCTGCAGGACTTAAAGTTCTCGACAGGCATCTCCCCCCAGGCTCTGGGGATCATTATCCCAGAGACCTGTTCTGCCATCAACCAGGTCCTGCAGAAGGAGTATATGAAGGTAAGATTTTTATCCTTTAACATCACATTTTATTGTATTGAATGTTTGATAATATATTTTATTTCTTTCCTCATTCCCTAATTGCCATGATTGTAATATGCTGTGAATGTCCCCTTTGTCCTCATGCATGCTGGATTTTCATGTAATTATTATTTTAGGTCCTTCATACATATTTGCCCTTCAAGCATGGTGTCTCCTGGCCCTATATTCACCTCATGTAGTCACTTAACAATGTATTTTATCAGCTCCATAGTAGTGCTTTATCCCAAACACCCCCTAAAATGTGTGGAAATGTTATTTTTGATTTAAATTCAGGCAGAGTGCCAGAGTTTTTTTTTGGTGGTGTCCCCCAAAAATTTATAGTAACCCTCCCTCCCCCAACTGCTAAGTCAGCTGATCCCAATACTCTATGTATCCTCAATCATCTATCTGCTGACTTTGCCGAACCCATACACACTATACCCACCTCTTTACTGGTCAGATTTATGGATGAATTCCCCAAAGCATGTAGTGCAAGGGTCTGCCTGTATACTTTCCAATGGTACTGTTTAAAGTTTTTGTATCCTATTATTATCTTGCTAGGTAATAGTAGAATGTCCAAATGTCCTCAAATGTGTACAATGTGTATTTATATCTTTGTATTATGACACTTCTTACCTGTCCAGTGGTCTGCCAATAGTGTAACTAAGGAGGGGCTGTTCCAAGTAATACCCATTATTTAGGCATTCATCTCTCAATGAAGTAAAGAGGGTTACCTGTCCATGATTTCCACACACCCCATAATGTTAGAAATGGCCCATGAGAGGGGGGGGATATGATAGGTGTACTTTATACTTTGGCGTTGTTAAATTCCCCTTAATAAATGCTATCTGGAGGTTGCCCCACAATGTTTGTGTCTAATCTGCTTGCCATGTTTCTGAGTAAAAATAGTAATGTTTATTGTTTTTTCCTCAACAGTTTCCTTCCACGCCACAGGAATGGCAGACTGTGGCCTCCCACTTTGCCGAGCGGTGGGACTTTCCTAACTGCGGAGGGGCAATTGATGGGAAACACGTCCACATCGTCCCACCACCCAACTCGGGGTCGTACTATTATAATTACAAGGGGTTTAATAGTATAGTGATGTTGGCGGTGGTGTCGGCTAATTACGACTTCTTGTATGTGGACGTGGGGAAAAATGGCCGGATGTCCGATGGTGGAGTCATCGCCCAGACGGAGTTCTACAAGCATCTCCAGAATGGCAGCTTGGACTTGCCAGCTCCAGAGGACAATGTGGAAGGACTCCCATTTGTGTTTGTTGCTGATGAAGCATTTGCGCTAGGGGACCACCTGATGCGGCCATTCCCAATGAGACCCTCACCCCGGAACAGAGGGTTTTTAATTACCGGCTGGCCAGAGCCCAAAGAGTGGTGGAGAACACATTTGGAATCCTGGCCAGCCAGTTCCGCCTATTTCTGACACCTATCCATATGGCAGGGTATAAACTGAACCATATAATACTTGCGTGCTGTGTTCTCCATAACTTTTTACGGAAACATTCAGCCAACTATGCTGGTTCAGTTGGGCCTGAGGCCGGAATCCTACATCAAACCACACTGACGGCGCTTGAAAGTGGCCGTCCTGGCTTGCCCTCCCTGAGTGCCCGTGATGTTACGCTACCTGGAGTTCTTTGCGGGTAGGGGGGCTATCAATATGCCAGACAATATGTGAAGCCTTTTTATAATTAAAAAAAAAAGAAATTCTTTGTGGACATTTACTGCTTGTGTTTGTTTTAGCTGACCCTGACATAAATGTTTTGAGTGCAGAAAATGTCGCGATTGGGTAACCTTATACAAAGCACTGTTGGCTGGTATTTCCTAAATGCAAAAACACATTTCACTACAAGTGCACTTACAACTGCACTGAAACAGCATTTGTAGTGCAAAGAGGATTTGCCCTTAGGAAATAACCCCCATTTTTGCATAAAACAGCTATTACATCAGCCCAAAAGTGTTGTAGTGTTGAGACAATAATCCACACATTCTTGAGTAAGCCACTTTTTTATACCTGCACAATCACATGTGCATTTACCAAAGGTTTTTAAAACAAACCAACATGTTTGTTGTATAACAATTTTTGCAGTAGCATTAGCAAAATTCGAAATGTCCATTTCAGATAAAACAGGCCTGTGTAAAACCAACAAGAAAGCCAAAAAACTTGAACTTACAAAGTTCACATTAGGTAAAACCTGAAGGCTATATCAGACATCAGTATTTAGGAACTGAGTTTGATATAGCGTTCAGATGGGGGGAAATCACCCCTGGAAAAGCCAAATTTGGAAGATGCACACCAATTTACGAATGTCGACATGTGCTATCTGCCATCAGGGGGGATCAAGGGACGTGTTTTGGGGGAGCAAGCCCTTCCTCAACGGGACTTTATAATTGAGGAAGGGGTTGCACCCCCAAAACGCGTCCATTGATCTCCCGTGATGGCAGATAGCACATGTTGGCACACCTTGTGCATCCTCCAAATTTGGCTTTTCAAAACATTGCAAAAAAATTTAAAAGATTGGACCACAATCGAAAAAGTGATTTTGTGGGGTTTTAAATTCGCCCCAAAACATCAATGATGTTATTATTTTTTTTAATAACATCATTGATTTTTTGCTGGATGTTTTGCAGTTCGGCATTACACCCCATGATCTCCCCGATCAGGATCTGGGCACTTTCCGAAGTAAAGCGTTCTCTATCCCTCACATCACGATCACCTAAAAAGAGAGAAAGAAAAAAAAAAACAGGTCTCAAAAATCTGCCACCATCCATCTCTTTTACCTGAGCCTGTGGTCGCAGACACTCACTTGTTGTGGTGCCAATCTCCACCACATCTTCTTCTTCCTCCTGCTCAGCTTGGGTTTGTGGTATTTCACCTTCTTCCAGAGGTGGGGGGTCTCTGGTCTCCTCGGATGAGGGCTGTCCTCCAAGTCTTTTCTCCCCTATGTAAAACAAAATTGGTATAATTAGCACACAGATATTTGATGGCAGAACTAGAAATAGGAAACATTGCTTGGAAGTGGGGTACAATTGTCTATTTTAGCCGAGTTCAAAGATGTCTTTTTTTTATTGCCCTTTGTCAAGCTGCAATACTTTACCTGTTTAGTACAAGCTTCACAGATGTAGCCCCCCTATAGTATACACTGGAGCACCTGTGTGCCCCCCCTAATAAAAATGGTGTTCTGGGGTCCCACACTAGTGCTCCAGTGTCCAGATGTGAAAACAGCTGCTCAGTGTCCTCTCCTTACACACAATCTAGTTGGCATTTCAATCTAGTAACAAACTCATCTACACAAACAAATATTTGGCATCCAAGTAGGCCCAAAAAAAATGTGGGAAAATGCATATGGCCTAAACAATGGTGTTCTAGAGGTCGAAAGAAAAATGTTTGATACGAACGAATAATGGGCCCATGAACATTAAAGTTGCCCTTTTAAACGTTACAATTAATAAAAGCACATGGAGCAGCACGAACGTAATAAAGACAGAAAGAATAGGAACACAGCACAACTACTTACTTTTTTGCAGCACTCTCCGGATCTTTCGGTACTGCTCTGGCTCTCTTAACTTCAGGTCCGACCACCGCTTCCTGAGCTGATCTTTCGATCTTCGTACCCCGAAATTCCTGTGAAGGCTTTTGATCACTTTCGCCATGATCTTGGCCTTTCTGATGTTGGGGTTGGGGTAAGGCCCATACTTCCCGTCATAGTCGGACTTCCTCATGATGTCGACCATCTCCAACATCTCCCCAAAGGACATATTTGTGGCCTTAAAACGTCTCCTTCTGGATTGGGACGTGTCCGGATCCGGGCTTTCCTCCTCCTCCTCCTGGTTGCTATAATTAGCACACACCTGCTCTAACTCCGCCATCATGCTCTTCACCCACTGCGCCGAACGAAAAGGGGCAGGGAATAGACTAGAAAGAACGTCAGGGGCGGCGGAGTTACACGCATGCGCAGTGTGTATAAAGCGTAACACGCGTGCGTATTACGTACGATCTGTGAGCGGAGGAAGGAGCATTGGACGCGCCGATCGTAAGAACGAAGGTAAGAGACAAACTTGTGCCTATACTGCTTCTACATTGAGGCCTATATTGTAACAAGATTAGGAGAGTTTTGTCTGACATTAGGCTTTGTCTTGTGTTGTGTCTTGCAGTGAACATGGATATGCTACTCAAAGATAATGACTTCATGTCAGTATTCCTAGAGATGCTAAGGGAGCTGCCCTGTCTGTGACAGATTAAACATCCCCATTTCAAGAACCAAGCAAAGAGGAAGGCAGCACTGGTGCAATTGTGTGAAATTGTGAAGCAGGTGATCCCCACGGCAGACATCACCTATTTAAAGATATTAATTGGTTGCCTGAGGAGCATATATCTAAGGGAGCGCAAGAAAGTCCTGGATTCACAGAGATCCGGAGCAGCAGATGACATCTATGTCCCCAGGATGTTGTACTACGACAGGCTGCACTTTCTGGCAGGCCAGACTGAACCCAGGCCATTCCTCTCCAGTCTTCCTTCCACGCTTCCTTCCCCCCTGGCTGAGGCCTCTGACGCCCAACCTGGGCCTTCCAGGCCACATGTGGAGGAGCCCAGATTGAGCCAGGTATAGCATTCCTCTAAATATTTCTGCTTGTCCAATCAATGATGTTAACTAGATGTTAGTTGGGAGTACTAATTTATGATTGTGATTGATGAAGCAACAACTAAAACCATGTCCCTTTTTCATACACAGGGAAGTCTCAGCCAGGAGGTGGCCGGGCCGAGCCGGCTGGCTGATCTGCAGGTCCCTCCACCCCCACTGAAAAGAGAAAGTGGCAGTAGGAGGAGTGCCCTAGAGGAGGCTGCTATAGGATTCTTTTGGAGGGCTACAGAGGTCCTGGGAGCACCCCACACCATGGAGGAGAACATTGCTGCCTTCATTGCATATAAAATGCAGAGGATGGAGGAGGGCCAACAAGTCATGTGTGAGGCCCTCATATTGGAGGCTCTTGAGAAAGGTATGAGGGGCCAAATGACACCTCAGACACACCTTTGGGATGGTCCTCCTCCTCCTCCTGCAGGTCCTCCTCCTCCTCCTCCCTCTCCTCCAGGTCCCCCCAGTCCTCCTCCAGGTCCTCCCAGTCCTCCTCCTCCTCCACGTCCTACTCCTCCTCCTGCCACATCTCCAACTGCACAGCCACAGCCCGGAAGGAAGCATGGAAGGAAGACCAGACAGTGATTGCCCTGGGTTCAGTCTGGTCGGCCAAAAGATGCAGCCTCTTGTGGTACCACAGCCTGGGGACACACATGTCATCTGCTGCTATCCGGATCTCTGCGAATTCTGGACCAGACTGCCCTCCCTTACATATGGACTCCTCAGGCCACCAATTTTGATGTTGAAGAATTGATGTCTGCCGTGGGGGTCCCAGGCTTCGCTAATTTCTCCTGTTGATCCAGTGTTGCCTTCCTCTTTGTTTGGTTCTGATCCCTTAATAAAGGAATTTTTGATTTGAATTATACTCTCCTATGTGTTTTACTTCAAAAAGGACAGTTGGTTTGTGAGGATTCAGGTACATTTCAAATATACAATGTGAAATGAACAAGGGACACCAACAACAAACAATCTCCTGGAGATTAAATAATAAAAGATATCAATGGTGTTGGGGTAACTTGACACACAAAACACACACAAAAATATTCTGGAGTAAAAATAAAAATAACATTGAACAAAGATCAGCCTTGGAAAAAATCCAAACATTAAAGAAAAAAAAAGGCTGAAAAAAAAAATATATAAAACTGTCAGATGTGACAACTAATAACAATATATTCAGGGAATCCCACTAAAAAAACACAAATAAAACTTTGTGAGAAGTGTGTGTGAATATGAGCAGCAAAACTACTTAATTCTTGTCACATTACATCCCAGGTGTTGCATATATATATATATATATATATATATATATATATATATACACTGTATTCAGTTTAGCTAGATCCGTTCCAGTTATCTTCCTACTGACAGGCAGGCTTGTCTTGTTACAGTATTTACAGCTACCTGAAGAAAATTGCTGGTGTTCTTTTGATCCTATTAGTACCACAGTCAGGCAGCTAGACTATTTACAGTTAGTGCAGTGCGTCCTGCTCACAGTGTTCAGCTAAAACTACAAGTTAGTGTGGTGCGTCCTGCTCACAGTGTTCAGCTAAACCTACAAGTTATTTTTTGTGAGCTCTGCACAGTGTTCATCTAAAGCTACAAGTTAGTGCAGTGCGTCCTGCTCACAGTGTTCAGCTAAAACTACAAGTTAGTGTAGTGAGACCTCTGCACAGTGTTCATCTAAAGCTACAAGTTAGTGCAGTGCGTCCTGCTCACAGTGTTCAGCTAAAACTACAAGTTAGTGTAGTGAGACCTCTGCACAGTGTTCATCTAAAGCTACAAGTTAGTGCAGTGCGTCCTGCTCACAGTGTTCAGCTAAAACTACAAGTTAGTGTGGTGCGTCCTCCTCACAGTGTTCAGCTAAACCTACAAGTTAGTGTAGTGAGACCTCTACACAGTGTTCATCTAAAGCTACAAGTTAGTGCAGTGCGTCCTGCTCACAGTGTTCAGCTAAAACTACAAGTTAATGTGGTGCGTCCTCCTCACAGTGTTCAGCTAAACCTACAAGTTAGTGTAGTGAGACCTCTGCACAGTGTTCATCTAAAGCTACAAGTTAGTGCAGTGCGTCCTGCTCACAGTGTTCAGCTAAAACTACAAGCTAGTGTGGTGTGTCCTCCTCACAGTGTTCAGCTAAACCTACAAGTTAGTGTAGTGAGACCTCTGCACATTGTTCATCTAAAGCTACAAGTTAGTGCAGTGCGTCCTGCTCACAGTGTTCAGCTAAAACTACAAGTTAATGTGGTGCTTCCTCCTCACAGTGTTCAGCTAAACCTACAAGTTAGTGTAGTGAGACCTCTGCACAGTGTTCATCTAAAGCTACAAGTTAGTGCAGTGCGGCCTGCTCACAGTGTTCAGATAAAAATACAAGTTAGGGGCGTGGTTTGACTGGAGTCCGAAATGGCTGCCTGAATACAGAGCTCCGGCCACTCGAGGATTAAAACCAGCCTTTTATTGGGGAAAGTCGCAATATTCCACGATGGGAAAACCTAACCGAAGTGCCTCAGCCTCCCGGACACCTAAAGAGCCGATAACCCAGCTCAGCCGCAATATCCCGGAGATTTTCCGTACACTCTGGTCCGGCGACCACGAGGCCTTACAGATACCACAGGCCTCAGGCTCTATTTCACCTAGCCATGACTCGGACTCGCAGCTGACCGACGGGGACACGCGAACCCACCGACACAGCCAAGTGGTCAATCTCTCGGACCTACAACATGTTGCAGTGGACATCACCAATAACATTACAGGCACCCTTAAAGCAGCCATATTAGATCTCAAGATGGATATCCAAGCAGTAGCAGCCCGGATCACAGACGTGGAGCAAACCACGCAGCTCCACACAGCAGCTATCAGGCAAGTGCAACATACCTATGATGCCCAACTATCATATCTATATGATTTACACCGCCAAGTCGAAGACCTCGACAACCGAGGACGAAGGCATAACATTCGTGTCAGAGGGGTCCCGGAGAGCTTAGAAGCGGGCTCATTGCCCCAAGTAGTCTGTGCCATCTTTAACGATCTATTGGATCGTCCTCCGGACTCCCTGATCGAGATGGAGAGACTGCATCGAGCCCTCAGACCTCCCCCCCGAGATAATGAGCCCCCGAGTGATGTTATATGTTGTGTGGTGAACTTTCCGCTGAAAGAAGAAATCTTGAGAAAAGCTAGAGAGAGGGGCCAAATACACCACAATGGCACTAAGATTAAGCTTTTTCAAGATCTCTCTCCAACCACTCTGCAGAATAGACGGGCACTGCGCCCTCTGTTGGACCAACTCAGAGCACGGAACATACCATACCGCTGGAAGTTTCCTTTCTGTTTGTCCGCCACCGCTAGGGGCCGCACTGCTCTCCTGAGATCACCAGACGATCTAGCAGCCTTCTGTGATCAGCTCGATCTACCGCTGATGGAGCTTCCGGACTGGTGTTCGTTCCACTTCCCGTCGGAACCATGGAGACCACTTTCACACAACCCCTCGCCTAAAGCACAGAGGCATCGCTCCAGACGAAGAAGATCCTGGCCTCCCTCTCCCTGTGCGCACACATCCCGTCGGGATTCGACATACCGTGAGGTGGGACAACCTGTAACCCCCCAGAGGAACAACCATGAAGCCTGAAACACACAGTACCTGACCCTACCTGAGTAGGCCGAGTTTTTCCAGAGAGACTCACACCACTGTTACTGACTTTTAATTTGCCAGATTCGTGCTCTGCTTCCCAGCCCTTCCCACGCATCGTTATCAGCATATTTGCAAGGAACTCTAGCCACTGGTCCTATAAGCAGCAGAAAACAATCTGCTAACCAGCCACATAATAGACTCCGAAACATTCAAACGAACATAGAAACCCACTACGCGAAGAGGATTTGAACATATCTCATATGCCCAAGAACGACAAGGAGACACAGAATAAGAGGAGACAGCTAAAACAAGGAACCGAACGCAGCAGCCAAAGGGCCTTCAGACGAGATCATCACTCGGACATCACGGGCAACAGGAACTGTTCAATAAACTACAGAACCAGCACTACATCACAGATGAAGCAACCCACTCAGAAGACTCTTAGAACATTCTCTTCCTATTAAAGCTACCGATGATGACCACTTCAGGTGATGAACAGACACACTGTTCTTAGTTTAAGGACAACAAACATAGTAATGACACTGAAGTAACTGGGTCACCATTTAACTTCACTAGACCTCCCCCTAACCCACTCGCCTTAGATCTGTTCTCATGCCCTCCCACCTCCACTCCTGGCTTCCCACCTTCCCTGTACCCTGTCCCTCTCCCCTCTCGTCTCCCCTCCCCCCTCTGCCCCCCTTCCCCCCTCTACCCCCCTTCCCCCCCTCTCCTACCGTCCTCCACCCATTCCACTTCCCTCTTCCTCTTTCCGCACTTCCCCAGCCTCTCCTTTCCTCTCCCTTCCCCCCTCCCCGTTTCTCTACCACCCCATTAATTTGTCAATAGAGTCATCTGTTCTAAATGATACAGCCCATGGATAGTGGGAGGACACATGAGGGACCTGGAGTCACCAAGGCAGCCATAAGCGGACTTCCCCCCCATTTTGCTTTGATGCAGACGCTTACTCCTGGTTTGCATAATAGAGGTCAGCGATACCTAAACAGATTGGGGAATAGCACCCCTTACTATTGCCTATTAATAAAGTCCATTACTTTCCCAATCATATACGGCACATCATTTAAACTGCCTTGGGGGCTCCTAGGACCATAGTTATACCAAAACTGGCGAGACTCGCCGGTTCAGAGGCTTGATCTTAAATTCCCCTGCAGAAAGGCTTCTCTATAACACTTGGGATAAAAGCAAAAGCAAAAGTGAAAATTATAGAACCATACCATTCTATATCTCTATGTCAAAGGCTTAGATTACATCCGTTTGTGATGAGGCAGCTGTCATACAACCACAAAATGATAAGGCTAGCGCATGGAAGCAAAAGTTACGACAATTAGGCTTGCACCTATATTAATGTTTACTTTATTGTTTACCACAAGGTTTGAATTTTTAGTTATCACTGGATGTTTATGTTTATGGTATTAAATGTACTTACTCACTAATGGCAGATGTTCAGGATGTTTAACCTCAGGTATCCGACAGCACAAACCAAATGTATTGCCATTAATAATGCTTCTTTCCCCGCTGCTCTATTCCCCATCACACTGCTATCTACACTAAATCCTCACCGTGGACACGGAGTAGGATTCCAGACACTCTTGCCAACCCCCAGCAGTAGCACTAGATTCTAGTCTGCTGACCATCCGGCCTCATTCTAATAGGTGATTTGGTATCTCCATTTTCACCTCTGGTACCCCTATCTTCTTGTTACCTCTCTTGCTCTCTCTGATCTTTTTTCTGTGCTGGTCTGCCGTTCTTGGTGCGGGACTCTCCCCCCCCCCCACTGATTAATATTTACTCCCCAAATTCTACATAAGAACCACCCCATCACTACCTCTCTATTGCAACTGTCCAGTACGCCCCGTCGTGAGCTGGTCTTTATAAAAGAAGACAGACGAACACCTGGGCTTTGAACTTCATACCAGAAACGACTTACCCGATTAAGTAGCGAAATGCCTTCTCAAGCTCCTCTATCATTAAAATGTGTCTCCTTAAACGCAAAAGGCCTCAACGTGCCTGAGAAGCGTTCGCAGGTCCTATCCACTCTCACTAAACAAAAGGCTCACTTCATTTTTCTTCAGGAAACTCACTTTAGATCTGATTCTATACCAAAAATGACCAACAACGTATTCCAAACTGTTTTCCACGCCACAAACCCTATTGCAAAAACTAAAGGAGTGTCTATACTCGTTTCTAAACATGCTCCATTTAAGCACACAGACTCCTTCATAGACCCAGAAGGGAGATATGCATTAATTAAGGGAATGTACGCCTCTAGACCGCTTACATTAGCTAACATATGTGCTCCAAACGAACAACAGGTGTCATTTTTTAGGAAAGTGAGTGATCTTTTGCTATCCTTCAAGGAAGGAATAGTTATTGCGGGAGGCGACCTCAATGTTCCCCTCAACCCAGACCTAGATACTTCCTCAGGCACCTCAGCATTACCCTTCCGAGCCCTGAAACAAATTAAATTACAACTCCAAGCCCTGGAGCTGCACGACACATGGCGCACATTATACCCATCCGTCAAAGACTACACATTTTATTCTACCCCCTTTCAAAAATACTCAAGACTAGACTATTTCTTCCTCTGCCAACCTGACCTGACTTACCTTACGCAAGCTACAATTGAACCCATGTTCCTATCCGACCACCATCCTATATCAGTCACATTGACTTTCCCAGACTTGACCTCAAAGACAAAAACTTGGAGACTTAATTCCTCCCTATTAAAAGATGATATATTCACTACTCATCTGACAGCTACCATTAACACCTACTTTAAGGAGAACTCCTCCCGACATATCCCCCACCACCCTGTGGGAAGCTCACAAATGCGTGATCAGAGGGGAGTTGATAGCCCAAGCAGCGAAAGTTAAAAGAGCCCACCAGACTATCATAGACGACCTGATCACCAACATTAAAAGACTGGAAGCCACACACAAAAAGTCCCAATCACAACAGACTTTACAGGACTTAACACATATGCGTACAACGCTCCTGGAAGAACTAGGTAAACGAGTCAGACGTAGATATGTCCTCCATCAATGAGTCTTTTATGAACAAGGCAACAAATGCGGTAAGTTGCTAGCAAGAGCGGTACGAGCCTCTAAACCATCTAACACGATTCACCATATTAGAACCCGACAAGGCACTCTGTTGTCTAAAAATGAAGATATAGCCCGTGCTTTTGAACAATATTACAAGAAATTATATAACCTAACCCCCCCAAATACGAACCCGGCCCAAGCTCTGAGCAGAGAGGATGACATACAAAACTTTCTGTCTCAATACAGCCCACAACCACTCACACAAACACAAGCAGAAGACCTAGAAAAGCCCCTCTCCACAGAGGAATTACAATTGGCTCTGAAACAGATGAAAACAGGCAAAAGCCCAGGCCCAGACGGGTTTACCTTACAATACTATAAGTGCTTTACCCAGATCCTAGCCCCTAAAATGTTGACCGCCTTTAATTCGCTAGCAGATCCTACAATGAATGAATATGGGACGCATGCTGGAGGCACATGTCACTGTAATCCCTAAGGAAGGAAAGGATACCACACAGATACAAAATTACATAATAATAATACCCTTACATACAAAAAGATAATGTCCGGGCAAATACAATCAAATCTGGGACAAATGGCTCCAGTCCTCATCAACCTGTGTCTACTGAATCTGCACTATGCATTACTAGCTGAATGCACCTGGCCCTATGTGGCATGTGTGAATTATATACATCAATCGTCATCAGTATTGTTAATTTTTGTGGGTTTATTTTTTGTTTTCTATGTATGTATACTTTTCTTTTTCTTTTTATTTATGTCTCCTTGATACGACTTGCAATGCTTGAATACCCTGTATACTTTTGCCTAAAACTCAATAAAATTTGTTTCCAAAAAAAACACATGTCACTGTAATCCCTAAGGAAGGAAAGGATACCACACAGATACAAAATTACAGGCCAATTTCACTATTAAATGTGGATATTAAGATCTACGGCAAAATATTAGCTAACAGATTGTCTACCCTACTGCCAGGACTTATTTCATTAGACCAGGTGGGTTTTGTCCCTGGCCGAGAAGCTAGGGACAACACTATCAGAGCGTTAAACCTACACCACTGGCTCACGACCACAAACACGCAGGGCTTCTTCCTGTCTCTAGATGCTGAGAAGGCGTTCGACAGAGTGGCCTGGGACTATATGCGTGAGGTTCTAAAGAGAATCGGCCTCCACCCACGCATGCTGGCCCACATCTCGGCGCTGTACTCTAATCCGAGCGCAGCCGTCAGAGTTAATGGCCACCTGTCGAACGCCTTCCCCATCAGTAATGGCATACGCCAAGGTTGCCCCCTATCACCTTTAATTTTTGTGCTATCTCTGGAACCCTTCCTTAACAGATTAAGGACCAATTCTGACATTGCAGGCATTACAGTCAAAGGACGAAATTACAAAGTCTCAGCATTTGCGGACGACATTTTGCTCTCCCTGTCTTCCCCAACTACCTCTATACCCAACCTGCTCAAGAACATTAAACACTTTGGGACTTTATCACACTTTAAAATTAATTACGTAAAATCGCAAGCCCTAAACATCACGCTTACATCGCAGGAACTTGAACGGTGTCAATCCTCCTTCCCTTTTCAGTGGAGTCAAAGTTCAATAACGTATCTAGGCATTCAAATCCCCAAAAAATTAGATGATCTATACAAGACCAATTTCCTCCAGGCCTTGAAAAAAGCCCAACAGGACTTAACAGAGTGGGGGCCTCTCAACATTTCATGGTTCGGCCGCTCAGCCTTCTTAAAAATGATAATTTTACCAAGATTCCTATATTTCATCCAATGCATACCTATCATTCTACCGGCCGTTTTCTTTGCTACATACAGGAAGATGTGCAATCAATTTTTGTGGCGAGGCTCACCCCCACTCGACTTTCGCGACCAAAACTTGAGGGAGGCATAGGCCTACCGGACCTCCATAAATATTTCCTAGCAAGCCACCTGACTCGGGTGGTGGACTGGAATGTCCACGAACCGGGTAAATCATGGGTCACTCTGGAGAAATCATTTTCTCATCTCCCACTGGAATCTCTACCCTGGATTCAACCTAGACAGGCTCCACAACAGGCATCAACACACCCTCTGATATCAGCTTCGCTAAATTCGTTTAGAAGAGCAACCAAACTCTTTCATATATCTTCTATACCAGCCCCCTTAACTCCCCTGCGGGGAAACCCTGATTTCGCTCCTGGGCTATCACACTCCTTCCTTAAACAAACTTGGCCATACGATAAAATACTAGCGTTTCAGTTTTTTGCTGACAAAACACCTAGATCATATGATAACCTAGTTGACCTTTCTCTGCTCAAATCCTTCCCTTTTTGGACGTACAGACAGATTCGACATTTCCTTTCTACTCAAGGAACAACCCCAACCTGGACCAGACAACTAACTTTATTCGAGTACATATGCACCCGCACCTCTCCACAGAGACATCTCATCTCCCACATACACAACACTCTCTCAGAAGGCGCCACATGCTCTCTTGACTCAGCACATAAAGCTTGGGAAACAGACCTCCAGATGACCTTGACAGAAGAGGACTGGACACGGATCAATGAATACATACACAAGGGCTCCCCTAATGTAGCCATCCAGGAGAACAGATATAAAATCCAAACACGCTGGTATAGGACTCCATCACTTCTACATAAGTTTTGCCCTACTGTCCCAGACACCTGCTGGAGGTGCGGGAAAGCCAAAGGGACTATGTTACACATATGGTGGGACTGTGACCTACTACAACCCTTTTGGAAGGAAGTACACGACCTTATCTCACATATCACAACATACACTTTGACCTACTCGCCTGCTCAATATCTTCTCCACCACACTCACCTGACTAAGAGTGAATATTTCAAATCTTTGGCCATGCATTTGGTGAATGCGGCTAGGCTCTGTATACCAACACATTGGCGATCCACCTCCATCCCCACAATAGGGGAATGGTTCCGGAGGGTCTCCAGGATAGAGGAGATGGAGGAGTTAGTACACATCTCTCAGGAACGGATTCAAAAGTTCACGACCACGTGGTCTTGCTGGACTTACTTCAAAACAACCCAGCGATACAGAACACTTCAACATTGACAATTACGATGGCCTAACAAAGAGATCAAATAATTATATAAATGCATAACCCAGAATCATTACATTTTGGAAGATGTGGGGGGGGGGGAGTCCCGCATCGGGGGATTGGACGGACCAATCTCTTCGCTTCCTTTCCCTCTGTATCTTTTTTCTATTCTTTACCTTTCCCACGAAATACATTCCCGGCCACCACAGGGGGCTTCCTACAACCCCCGTTTGAGCAGTTTAGGCGTGGTCACGCCCAGTACCATACGATTACAACAACCAAAGAGTGTAAATTTGTATATGTCTGTACCAATCTATATTAATGTAATACATATGTAACCTAGACCAATATGTACAAAAGGAATGTTAAAAACCATTATTTCAATGCAAGATGCTGTATAATTACTTCTGTTAATAAACATTATTATGGAAAAAAAAAATACAAGTTAGTGTAGTGAGACCTCTGCACAGTGTTCATCTAAAGCTACAAGTTAGTGCAGTGCGTCCTGCTCACAGTGTTCAGCTAAAACTACAAGTTAGTGTGGTGCGTCCACCTCACAGTGTTCAGCTAAACCTACAAGTTAGTGTAGTGAGACCTCTGCACAGTGTTCATCTAAAGCTACAAGTTAGTGCAGTGCATCCTGCTCACAGTGTTCAGCTAAAACTACAAGTTAGTGTAGTGAGACCTCTGCACTGTGTTCATCTAAAGCTACAAGTTAGTGCAGTGCGTCCTGCTCACAGTGTTCAGCTAAAACTACAAGTTAGTGTGGTGCGTCCTCCTCACAGTGTTCAGCTGAACCTACAAGTTAGTGTAGTGAGACCTCTGCACAGTGTTCATCTAAAGCTACAAGTTAGTGTAGTGCGTCCTGCTCACAGTGTTCAGCTAAAACTACAAGTTAATGCGGTGCGTCCTGCTCACAGTGTTCAGCTAAAACTACAAGTTAGTGTGGTGCGTCCTCCCCACAGTGTTCAGCTAAACCTACAAGTTATTTTTTTACGAGCTCTGCACAGTGTTCATCTAAAGCTACAAGTTAGTGCAGTGCGTCCTGCTCACAGTGTTCAGCTAAAACTACAAGTTAATGTGGTGCGTCCTCCTCACAGTGTTCAGCTAAACCTACAAGTTAGTGTAGTGAGACCTCTGCACAGTGTTCATCTAAAGCTACAAGTTAGTGCAGTGCGGCCTGCTCACAGTGTTCAGATAAAACTACAAGTTAGTGTAGTGAGACCTCTGCACAGTGTTCATCTAAAGCTACAAGTTAGTGCAGTGCGTCCTGCTCACAGTGTTCAGCTAAAACTACAAGTTAGTGTGGTGCGTCCACCTCACAGTGTTCAGCTAAACCTACAAGTTAGTGTAGTGAGACCTCTGCACAGTGTTCATCTAAAGCTACAAGTTAGTGCAGTACATCCTGCTCACAGTGTTCAGCTAAAACTACAAGTTAGTGTAGTGAGACCTCTGCACTGTGTTCATCTAAAGCTACAAGTTAGTGCAGTGCGTCCTGCTCACAGTGTTCAGCTAAAACTACAAGTTAGTGTGGTGCGTCCTCCTCACAGTGTTCAGCTAAAACTACAAGTTAGTGTGGTGCGTCCTCCTCACAGTGTTCAGCTGAACCTACAAATTAGTGTAGTGAGACCTCTGCACAGTGTTCATCTAAAGCTACAAGTTAGTGTAGTGCGTCCTGCTCACAGTGTTCAGCTAAAACTACAAGTTAGTGCAGTGAGACCTCTGCACAGTGTTCATCTAAAGCTACAAGTTAATGCAGTGCGTCCTGCTCACAGTGTTCAGCTAAAACTACAAGTTAGTGTGGTGAGTCCTCCCCACAGTGTTCAGCTAAACCTACAAGTTATTTTTTGTGATCTCTGCACAGTGTTCATCTAAAGCTACAAGTTAGTGCAGTGCGTCCTGCTCACAGTATTCAGCTAAAACTACAAGTTAGTGTGGTGCGTCCTCCTCACAGTGTTCAGCTAAAACTACAAGTTAGTGTAGTGAGACCTCTGCACAGTGTTCAGCTAAAACTACAAGTTAGTGCAGTGCATCCTCCTCACAGTGTTCAGCTAAACCTACAAGTTATTTCTTTGCGAGATCTGCACAGTGTTCAGCTAAAGATACCTGTAGAAGGTTGGTGGTGTTTTCCTGATCCTATCACTACCGCAGGCAGCTAAAAAAGCTACAAGTTAGTTTTTTGTGAGCTCTGCACAGTGTTCAGCTAAAGCTACCTGTAGAAGGTTGGTGGTGTTCTCATACTACAGGCAGGCAGTTGATTTTGCTAGCTGCAGTATCTATATATATATATATATATACATATATATATATCCCAGCTTAGTGCAGCTACAGGCCATTAGTATGTCTGGAAGGCCAAGAAGGAGAGGCAGACAGTCACAAGCCAATAAGAGAGGGCAAGCAGGCTCTGTGTCTAGTGCTTGTCGTGGAGACGGTGCATCCTCATCAGCACGTGGCCGTGGGACATGCTTGGCCTTTTTTTCGGCAGCTGGCCGTGTTGAGCCGCAACATGCGGAAGACTTGGTCGAGTGGATGACCAAGCCGTCCTCATCCTCCTCATCCTCTCTCACCCATGCTCAGGGTACTTTGTCTGGCAAAGCAGCGGCCTCTTCCCTCGGCTCAATGTCATCAGTGATTCCTTCCCTAGCCCCACCATGCCCTCCTGAGGAGTCCCTTGAACCGTTTGACCACAGTGTTGGGTACATGCTCCAGGAGGATGCCCAGCGTTTGTAAGGCCCTGATGATGATACTGAGCTTGATGAAGGCAGTAACATGAGCACGGACAGAGGGGGTGCCCAAGAAGGACAGCAATCTGGCCGTCATGCTCCCCCTGCTGCAGCATACTGCCAGGTTTGCTCCAGTGATGAGGAGGGAGGGGATGATGAGGTCACTGACTTAACGTGGGTGCCTGATAGGAGAGAGGAGGAGGAGGAGGAGGAGGCGGCACATCACCAACGAGGCAGGATGCCCTCCAGGGGCCAGCCTAAGGGCAGCACATTGACTGCATCACACCCCAAAGCTCCACATGTGCAGGGCGCTGCAGTCTCTGCGCGTTATTCAAAAAGTTCTTTGGTGTGGGCCTTTTTTGAGACGAGTGCATCAGATCGCACCACTGCTATTTGCAACATATGTCTCAAGTGTATCTCGCGTGGCCAAAACGTCTTCCGCTTGGGTACCACATGCTTGACCAGACATATGTTGACCTGCCATGCAGTTCATTGGCAAGCGTATCTAAAAGACCCACACCAAGAAACAAAGAGGACCTCTACTTGCTCCTCATCAGCTGAGATCTCCAACCCCACTATACCTTCAGTCCTCTCTGAGACCTGCACTGAGAGGAATGAAGGTGTAGAATTAGGTGTGTCACAGCCAAGTACTTGTGGCCAATCTGCTTTTGGTACACTGACGTCAGATTGTACCTGGCAAATTTCCCTGCCCCAGCTGCTGCACCGCCGAAAGAAGTTTGCTCCCAGCCATCCACATGCCCAGTGGTTGAATGCTAGCTTGGCAAAATTGCTAGCACTTCAACTGCTGCCTTTTCAGTTGGTAGACTCTGCCCCCTTCCGTGAGTTTGTGGAATGTGCGATTCCTCAGTGGCAGGTACCCAAACGCCACTTTTTCTCATGGAAGGCGATTCCGGCTCTCTACCGGCATGTGGAAGGCAATGTCCATGCCTCGCTGGACAGGGCGGTCAGCGGTAAGGTGCATATTACCGCTGACTCATGGTCCAGCAGGCATGGACAGGGACGTTACCTAAGTTTCACGGCGCATTGGGTGACTCTGCTGGCAGCTGGGAAGGATGCAGGACAAGGTGCAGTAGTGTTGAGGTTGTTCTGCCACCACGCCTCCAAAATGCCACTACTAATGATTGTGACACACCTCTCTCCTCCACCCCTCCTCTTCTTCTTCCTCCATGGCCTCTTCCTGTGCTTTGTCCTCGGAACCAGCGGTGCTCCGTAGGCGTTCAAGGGGCTACGCAAGTACGCAGGCCAAAAGATGCCATGCGGTGCTTGAGCTGGTGTGCTTGGGGGACAGGAGCCACACTGGGGCAGAGGTTCTGTCAGCTCTGCAGGGGCAGGTTCAGAGGTGGTAGACGCCACGCCAACTTAAGGCAGGAATGGTGGTTTGCGACAATGGCACCAACCTCCTCTCTGCCCTCCGACAGGGACAAATGACCCATGTGCCCTGTTTGGCTCACGTCCTTAACTTGGTGGTGCAGCGGTTCTTGGGCAGGTACCCGGGCTTACAGGATGTCCTGAGGCAGGCCAGGAAAGTCTGTGTGCATTTCCGCCGGTCATATAATGCCAGTGCTCGGCTGGCGGACCTCCAAAAGGAGTTTAACCTGCCCAAGAACCACCTAATCTGTGACATGCCCACCAGGTGGAACTCAACGTTGGCCATGCTGCAGCGGCTGCACACGCAGCAGAGGGCCATCAATGAGTACCTGTGCGACAATGGCACCAGGACAGGGTCAGGGGAGCTTGTTTTTTTTTCCCCATGCCAGTGGGCCATGATCAGGGATGCATGCACTGTCCTGTCACCATTTGAGGAGGCCACGAGGATGGTGAGCAGTGACAGTGCATGCATCAGTGACCCTGTCCCCCTTGTCCACCTGTTGGAGCACACGCTGCGTGGAATAATGGACAGGGCACTTGAGGCAGAACAGAGGCAGGAAGAGGAGGACTTCCTTAGCTCTCAAGGCCCCCTTTATCCAGACAGTGTTCCTGCGTGCCCGCCGATCACACAGGAAGAGGATGAGGAGGAGGAGGAGGAGGAGGAGGAGGAAAATTGTGTCAGTATGGAGGTGGAGCCTGGCACTCAGCATCAGCAGCAGTCTTTAAGGGATCAGTCCCAAGAAACACATAGACTTGTACGTGGCTGGGAGGAGGTGGCTGTGGACCATGTCGTCCTTAGTGACCCAGAGGACTCCGGACCAAATGCCTCAGCAAACCTACGCTGCATGGCCTCCCTGATCCGGCAAAGCCTGCGTAAGGATCCTCGTATTCGTGGTATCAAGGAGAAGGACCAATACTGGCTGGCAACCCTCCTTGATCCACGTTACAAGGGTAAGGTTGCGGACCTTATCTTGCCATCGCAGAGGGAGCAGAGCATGAAACATCTTCGGGAGGCCTTGCAGAAAGGTCTGTGCAACACGTTCCCAGAGACTGGGAGGTTACAAACTCCTGTTTCTGGACAACATGTTGCTGAGGCTTCGGTCAGTCAAAGAAGGAGCGGTGGAGAAGGTGGCCGTCTGACCGATGCGTTCAGACAATTTTTTGGTCCGTAGCCCCAAGGTATGATCGGTTCCAGCAACCATCGCCAGCGTCTGTTTTACATGGTGCAGGAATACCTAGGGGCAAGATGTTACATAGTTACATATAGTTACATAGTAGGTGAGGTTGAAAAAAGACACAAGTCCATCAAGTCCAACCTATGTGTGTGATAATGTGTCAGTATTACATTACATATCCCTGTATATTGCGGTCATTCAGGTGATTATCTAATAGTTTCTTGAAGCTATCAATGCTCCCCGCTAAGACCACCGCCTGTGGAAGGGAATTCCACATCCTTGCCGCTCTTACAGTAAAGAACCCTCTACGTAGTTTAAGGTTAAACCTCTTTTCTTCTAATTGCAATGAGTGGCCACGAGTCTTATTAAACTCTCTTCTGCGAAAAAGTTTTATCCCTATTGTGGGGTCACCAGTACAGTATTTGTAAATTGAAATCATATCCCCTCTCAAGCGTCTCTTCTCCAGAGAGAATAAGTTCAGTGCTCGCAACCTTTCCTCATAACTAAGATCCTCCAGACCCTTTATTAGCTTTGTTGCCCTTCTTTGTACTCGCTCCATTTCCAGTACGTCCCTCCTGAGGACTGGTGCCCAGAACTGGACAGCATACTCCAGGTGCGGGCGGACCAGAGTCTTGTAGAGTGGGAGAATTATCGTTTTATCTCTGCACTTGATCCCCCTTTTAATGCATGCCAATATTCTGTTTGCTTTATTAGCAGCAGCTTGGCATTGCATGTCATTGCTGAGCCTATCATCTACTAGGACCCCCAAGTCATTTTCCATCCTAGATTCCCCCAGAGGTTCTCCCCCCAGTGTATAGATTGCATTCATATTTTTGACACCCAAATGCATTATTTTACATTTTTCTACATTGAACCTCATTTGCCATGTAGTCGCCCACCCCATTAATTTGTTCAGGTCTTTTTGCAAGATTTCCACATCCTGCGGAGAAGTTATTGCCCTGCTTAGCTTAGTATCGTCTGCAAATACAGAGATGGAACTGTTTATCCCATCCTCCAGGTCGTTTATGAACAAATTAAATAGGATTGGTCCCAGCACAGAACCCTGGGGGACCCCACTACCCACCCCTGACCATTCTGAGTACTCCCCATTTATCACCACCCTCTGAACATGCCCTTGTAGCCAGTTTTCAATCCATGTACTCACCCTATGGTCCATGCCAACGCACCTTATTTTGTACAGTAAACTTTTATGGGGAACTGTGTCAAATGCTTTTGCAAAATCCAGATACACCACGTCTACGGGCCTTCCTTTATCTAGATGGCAACTCACCTCCTCATAGAAGGTTAATAAATTGGTTTGGCAAGAACGATTCTTCATGAATCCATGCTGATTACTGCTAATGATATCATTCTTATTACTAAAATCTTGTATATAGTCCCTTATCATCCCCTCCAAGAGTTTACATACTATTGATGTTAGGCTAACTGGTCTGTAGTTCCCAGGGATGTTTTTTGGGCCCTTTTTAAATATTGGTGCTACATTGGCTTTTCTCCAATCAGCTGGTACCATTCCAGTCAATAGACTGTCTGTAAAAATTAGGAACAACGGTCTGGCAATCACCTGACTGAGTTCCCTAAGTACCCTTGGATGCAAGCCATCTGGTCCCGGTGATTTATTAATGTTAAGTTTCTCAAGTCTAATTTTAATTACGTCCTCTGTTAACCATGTAGGTGCTTCCTGTGTTGTGTCATGAGGATAAACACTGCAGTTTTGGTTACTGAAGCCCCCCGATTCACTCGTGAAGACTGAGGAGAAGAATAAATTCAATACCTCTGCCATCTCCCCATCCTTTGTAACCAGATGTCCTTCCTCATTCTTTATGGGGCCAATATGGTCTGTCCTCCCTTTTTTACTGTTTACATACTTAAAGAATCTCTTGGGATTTTTTTTTCTCTCCTCCGCTATGTGTCTTTCATGTTCTATCTTAGCCATCCTAATTGTACCCTTACATTTCTTATTGCATTCTTTATAAATTCTGAATGCTGTGGATGATCCCTCAACCTTGTATTTTTTGAAGGCCTTCTCCTTTGCTTTTATATGCATTTTTACATTGGAGTTAAGCCATCCAGGATGTTTGTTCGCTCTTTTAAAATTTATTACCCAATGGGATACATTGGCTAATGCCCTTATTGAATATGCTCTTAAAGCAAACCCATCTCTCCTCTGTATTCTTTGTTCCTAATATTTTATCCCAATTTATGCCTTTTAGCAAGGTTTGTAGTTTAGGGAAGTTGGCTCTTTTGAAATTCAGTGTCTTTGTGTTCCCTTCATGTCTCCTATTTGTGTGATTTATACTGAAACTAATTGACCTGTGATCGCTGTTACCTAAATTGTCCCGTATTTCCACATCTGTTATCAGGTCTGTATTGTTGGTAATCAGTAGATCTAGTAATGTTTTATTTCTAGTTGGTGCGTCTACCATCTGACCCATAAAATTGTCCTGCAAGACATTAAGGAACTGGCGAGCCTTAAATGAATGCGCGGTTCCCTCCGCCCAGTCTATGTCTGGATAATTAAAATCCCCCATTATGATTACACTTCCCATCCTTGCTGCTAATCCAATTTGTGATAGGAGATCCGTCTCCACTTCCTCCCTCAGGTTAGGGGGCCTATAGCATACTCCCAGTATTATTTTGCCCTTAGCTTCATCCCTTTGGAGCTCTACCCATAAAGATTCCACCTCCTCCCTAGCCCCCTTAGTGATGTCATCTCTCACATTCACTTGTACATTATTCTTGATATATAGGCATACCCCTCCCCCTTTTTTACCCTCTCTATCCTTGCGGTATAGGGTATACCCGTGAATGTTTGCCAGCCAATCATGAGAGCTGTTGAACCAGGTCTCTGAAATTCCCACAAAATCCAAATCCTCCTTGTACAACAGTATCTCTAGTTCACCCATCTTGTCCGCCAGGCTCCTGGCATTGGTGAACATGCCACATAGTTTAGACCGATCGCATATTGTCCTCGTATTGGGTGTTTCAAGATTGCAACTTGGACTTGCTACTATACTCACCTTGCGTTTTTGTGCTTTGGTTAACCTACCACTAATGCCCCCAATACTACCCTCTGGAATATCTTCCGCGCTGGCTATCACTGTCTCTGGACCCTCCCCCCCATCGCCTAGTTTAAAAACCCCTCTAACTTTTTGGCCATCTTCATTCCCAGCAGATCTGCACCCTCCTCATTTAGGTGCAGTCCGTCCCTTCTATAGTACCGGTTACCGACTGAGAAGTCGGCCCAGTCCTCCAGGAACCCAAACCCCTCCTTACTACACCAGCTCTTCAGCCACTTGTTTACTTCCCTAATCTCCCTCTGCCTCTCTGGTGTGGCTCGATGTACCGGTAGTATTCCTGAGAACACTACCTTGGAGGTCCTTTTCCTCAATTTAGCTCCTAAGTCCCTAAAATCGTTCTTTAGGACACTCCATCTGCCTCTGACTTTGTCATTGGTGCCAACGTGCACCATGACAGCCGGGTCTTCCCCAGCCCCTCCCAGTAATCTGTCCACAAGATCCGTGATGTGCCGAACCCGAGCGCCCGGTAGACAACATACTGTTCGGCGCTTCAGGTCTTGGTTACAGATTGCCCTCTCTGTCCTTCTAAGAATTGAGTCCCCTACCACCAGAATCTGTTTTTCCTTTCCCTTTGCTGCCCCCCCACTCTCACTGGAGGAGTTCTTCCCCTGGCAGCTAGGAGAGTCCCTCATCTCCAGCAGTGCTGGTCCCTGACTGGTTACACCAATGTCACTCAATGGAGCGTACTTATTGGGATGCTCCAGTCCTGGATCGGCCTCCCTGGCACTTCCCCCTCTACCCCTCCTGACTGTCACCCATCTACTCTTTGCTAGTGCCTGCACCTCTTTGTCTCCACCCGCCTCTGTGCTGGCCCCTGCCGGCACCTGCCGTGTACGTTCCTGGTTCACCTTTAGTATGGAGGGACTTCTCAGTGCTGACAGTTGCTTCCCCAGATTCAGAACCTGGGCTTCCAGGGAAACAATGTGCTTACATTTTGCACAGCAGTATTCGCCCTCGATCGGATGATCAAGGAACGCATACATGCGGCAAGATGTACAAAGAGTCGCCTCTCCACACCCGCCGGGCATCGTACCTATTAAATTTAGTGAGGATTTGGGGATTTTACCCTGTCCAAATTACCTAACAACTAGCTTCCTGGCACTAATACTGAAGACAATACACAGGTACACGACAAGACAATACACAGGTACACAATACACAAGTACTAACGATCCACACACACTACTCAGACAACACTCAGATACTCACACTACACAGGTACTATGACCCCTGTTATAACCTCCTGTTTTAAACTCTTGTTTTTAACTCCCACTTAATCCAGCTCCACTTACACCAAGCTCCACAGCTTCAAACTGAGCACGCTCAAACTGAGTCCTACAACAAGTTAAATAGGCACCTGGGCACCTGTGAGCAATTAACCACACCCCTTAATTGATAGACTGATGAAACGGAAAAAAAAAAAAAAAAAAAAGCTATTTAAAAAGTGACAGCAAAAGGCAAATTAAAAACTAAAAGGAAAAGTCCCCAAAATGCAACCCAGCAAACACCAACAGACAGCAGCAAACAAACACCAACAGACAGCAGCAAACCACACACCAACAGACAGCCTTGGACACCTGTGACTTGGACACCTTTCCCACCGAAAATCCTCTGGGTTACTGGGTCTTGAGGATGGATCAATGGCCAGAGCTTGCACAGTATGCAATTGAGCTACTGGCCTGTCCTGCATCCAGCATTCTTTCGGAACGCACATTCAGTGCTGCTGGAGGCTTTGTAACCGATCACAGGGTGCGTCTGTCCACCGACTCGGTCGATCGACTGACCTTCATAAAAATGAATCAGTCTTGGATCACCACCAGCTACCAAGCACCTGATGCTGATGTAACCGAATAATTTTTTTGAAATCTCAGATCCCTTCAAAGACTGCATATGCTGATGCTGAGTGACTATCCCTGAGTAATTATCCTCTTCCTCCTCAATGATCACGCTGATAGCTTGTAAGAACATTTTTGGTTCTGGGCGCCACCACCAGTGCCTAAGGCCCAATTTTTCAGCCCCTGTTTAACAGGAGCGTGTAATTACAATTTTTGATGCAATACTTTGCAGCAGGGCTTGTTTCTGTGTTTCAACTAGAGTATCTGTGAGGGGTTGCAGTGTTGTGGCACCAGCACCAGTGCCTAAGGCCCAAAGGGCCTGGTAATGGACTGGGGGGTACCCATGCCGTTTGTCTCACTGATTTTCATCCATATTGCCAGGACCCGACATTACATTAAACCCGCAAGCAGTTTTAAATGAGATTTTTTCCTTTAAAAATGACATTTTGTGCAGGGACTGTTCTAAACACGGGAAACACGTGCCACTTTACAGGCATACTATAGACACCCCCCAGGTACGATATTTAAAGGAATATTTCACTTTTTTTTTTTACTTTAAGCATCATTAAAATCACTGCTCCCGAAAAAACGGCCGTTTTTAAAAGTTTTTTTTTGCATTGATACATGTCCCCTGGGGCAGGACCGGGTCCCCAAACCCTTTTTAGGACAATACCATGCAAATTAGCCTTTAAAATGAGCACTTTTGATTTTGAACGTTCGAGTCCCATAGACGTCAATGGGGTTCTAACGTTCGTGCAAATTTTCGGTCCGTTCGCAGGTTCTGGTTTTATTCAGGTAGCTTTAGGTGCACACTGTGCAGAGGACACAGTACACTAACTGTAAATACTGTAGCTGCCTGCCTGTGGTATTAATAGGAGCAGAACAACAGCAATTGTCTTCAGGTAGCTTTAGGTGCACACTATGCTGAGGACACAGTACACTAACTGTAAATACTGTAGCTGCCGGCCTGTGGTATTAATAGGATCAGAAGGACACCACCAATTTTATTCAGGTAGCTTTAGGTGAACACTGTGCAGAGGACACAGTACACTAACTGTAAATACTGTAGCTGCCTGCCTGTGGTATTAATAGGATCAGAAGAACACCACCAATTTTCTTCAGATAGCTTTAGGTGCACACTGTGCAGAGGACACACTACACTAACTTGTAAATACTACAACTGCCTGCGGTACTAATAGGATCAGAAGAACACCACCAATTTTCTTCAGGTAGCTTTAGGTTCACACTGTGCAGAGGATGCACTACACTAACTTGTAAATACTACAGCTGCCTGCGGTACTAATAGGATCAGAAGAACACCACCAATTTTCTCAGGTAGCTTTGGGTGCACACTGTGAAGAGGACGCACTACACTAACTTGTAAATACTGCAGCTGCCTGCGGTACTAATAGGATCAGAAGAACACCATCAACTTTCTTCAGGTAGCTTTAGGTGCACACTGTGCAGAGGACGCACTACACTAACTTGTAAATACTATAGCTGCCTGCGGTACTAATAGGATCAGAAGAACACCACCAATTTTATTCAGGTAGCTTTAAGTGCACACTGTGCAGAGGATGCACTACACTAACTGTAAATACTTTAGCTTTAGCATGTGCCTCCCCACAGTGGAGGCACATGCATTCTGATGGATACATGAGGGCAGGTGGACTGAAGGGGAGCCCACCCCTTCTTAAAGATACAGGAGCACACCAAACACCCAGCAGGTAGCACAATGGCTGCAAAGGTGTTGGTGCGTTGCTGGACCAATACACACACCAACGTGATCACAAACAACTTGCCACCACCCTCATTTATTGCTGGCTGTCACAATAAGCAGCATTGGAAGGCTACAAACGGGTAACAACAAAGCCTGGGGAATGCCCAGGAAAAAATCCAAGCCTACTTACCACCAGCTTGCAGACAACCAATTAACCTGTCTAACAGTATGCGCTAAAAACAAGGGTTTAGTCCGCACGCATTTGCAAACGCATGCGTAAGCCACAGAGCCTCCTCACGGCACCCTGGTATCTGTGGTCCTAACACTAAAATATGAGTGTCCCCACAGTGGAGACACATACATTCTGATGGATAAATGAGGGCAGGTGGACTGAAGGGGAGCCCACCCCTTCTTAAAGGTACAGCAGCACACCAAACACCCAGCTGGACCAATAAACACATGAAAGTGTAATCGTAGACTCTGACCTGTCCTTTCAGCCCCAAATCCAATCACTGTCCAAATTGTGCAGACTTCACCTCTGAAACATCTCCAAAATAAGCCCCTTTCTAACCATTGACACCACTAAGCAACTTATTCACTCACCTTGCTATCGCTCGCCTTGACTATTGTAACTCCCTCTTCATTGTCCTACCTCTCCGCAAGTTATCCCCTCTTCATTGGTCCAGCAATTCTATCATGAATGCCGCTGCCTGACTCATCCATCTTACCAACCGCTCAGTGTCCGCCACTCCTCTCTGCCAATCCCTCCACCGGCTACCATTGCCCTACGAATAAAATTCAAAACAATAACATACAAAGCCATTTACAATTCTGCCCCGAGCTACATCACCAATCTTATCTCCAAATATCACCCAAACAATCCTCCTTCGCTCCTCCCAAGACCTTCTGCTATCTAGCTCCCTCCTCCCATACTCGTCTCCAGGACTTCTCCAGAGCCTCTCCCATCTTCTGGAACTCACTACCCCAAGCTGTCAGGTTATCTCCTACTCTGTCCACTTTTAGCCGATTCCTGAAAACACATTTCTTCAGGGGGGCCTATCCTGCCTCCAGCTAACAACCAAATCCTCTACTACCCTCATCGGTTCATCCCTCACAGTCACTACCTTTTGTTTCACCAGCCCCTCACTCTTAGATTATAAGCTCGCAGGAGCAGGACCCCTCTAACCCTCTTGTTTTGAATAGTAATGTTTGTGTATTGCCTTCCTTTATATTGTAAAGCATTGCGCAAACTGTTGACGTTCTATAAATCCTGAATAATAATAATAATAATAGTTTTGTAGTGCACTTTAACTGATCATTACTCCAGATCTGATGTTGTATAAACAGTTCAATAAAGGTTTCCTTTTAAGTTGCTATAGGTTACGTAGTAAAAGTTGTAGGGCAGTTTTTAAAACAAATTTTTTTCCATAAACTATGTGAATTCTCTATGTTTAAACTCCTCTCATCTGCCTACACACGACTGCAGCTAACCTATTCATTCTGTCATTTTTACATACACTTCCGCAGTCATGTGAAAACAAATCTTTTCATGACTATATTTTTCATGCTAGGTTTGTGATAAAATTTTGGTAGTTGTTTATGGTTTAAAATAAACAAGTTTATGACTTTGGAGGGCTGAGTGAGTGGGTGCATGTTTAGTTCTCATTTTTACTGCAAGCCTGACTTTTAGTTTCAACAATCATTTTTCATTTCCACGGAAAATATTTGCTCATGGACTAGTTTTTTTTATTTTTTTTATTGGAGCTGACAAAAACCAGTGGCATGGCATACAGAATCTATACACGCTACTTATAAACTTTAAGATGTGCATGACTGCAAATACATTGGTCATGGGATTAGCTGCACAGAACGCAAATTAAGAGTATGCATAAATACATAATCACTGTTTGCAACTATTTTGCTTGAATGCGGAATGTTATTTACAACTACAGTATATACTCAAAAATGTTATGGTCTAGAAAAAAGCCATTTCCCATGTATGGATATAGGTTTTTCCTTTTTACCAGTCCTATAAATATGTGTACACCAAATCCTCCACTAAAGCTTTATCTCTATTACAGCACTTTTCCTCATACTAACAGATGTTATTAGAGGACATTAGACAATTTAAAGCAGAACTTCACTCTCTCAATCAACATGGACTGTTTTTAATCCTTTTGCTGCTAGCATTAGTAAATAGGAAATTATATTGCATTTACTTGTTTTAAACCTATTTTTTTTTTTTACATTTCTTCAGTGACATTCTGATTTCCATGCCTAGGCAAATTATATCATACATCCCAGGTGTTATCAAGAAGGAAGGAGGGTTTTTCTTTGCTAAGCACACCCTCTTGCCTGCATATGTGAACTAAGGACAGATGGATTCCAAGAAGTAAAGGCTGCATGAATCATCTGCACTTACTCAAGATTCCCAGTCTCTCCCGCAAATGTGAAGGTACGTGCATTAGCTTATAGTAGTAAAGATCGGGCTACAATAAAATGGCGGCCGCTAGTTTGTATACACTCAGTTTCTATGGTATTGCATTGATAACACTAGATAAGAAGCCTGGCATCATGGCGACCCAGCCTCTGACGAAGTCACGTGATGTGGTGACATAAGGGAGGGAGTGCCAATGACATCATGCCGCAAATGGAAGTGTGCAGAACACCATTTTGAGAGATGTACACAGAGGCTGCATCCTTAAAGATACACATAGGCGATATAACTTTCTATGAAACGTGAGTGGCAATTTGTTGATTTTAACCCAAAATGATTCCAAAGGCTGAAGGGCATTTTAGCTTTATGCATTCTATGTATGAAGGTCAAAAACCTTTTGTGTGCAGCAGCCCCCCAACCCTTACCTGGGCTCCCTCTGATCCAACGATGTTCACATTAGCCTCGGCTGTCCTGGGAGTCTCCCTTCTCTTTGGCTGAGACAGCAGCGGGAGCCCATGAGGAGAGAGTGGGGGGCGGGCCGACCTGTGGCTTTATGTGTCTTATATACACATAGAGTGGCCAGGGCAAGGGCACTGCTGGAGGGGGAGGAGTCAGGAGCACCAGCGGGGGACCTGAAAAGAAGGGGATCAGAGCTGCTCTGTGCAAAACCATGTAAGTACTGTATAACATATTTCTTAAAAAACAAAAAACAAAACAAAGCTTTAATACCACTTTAATACACAGTGAGTGTTAGTACTATTCTCTTCTGGGTACAACATGTGAGTATTCATTGGGATGACCCAGTATGGCATTGGATTGCGTTCCATAATTCTCAAAGGTGGTAAAAGAGGCATCCAGAGAAACACAGAAACCCTATTTAAAGAGAAAAAGTGCAGTTGACCTAATATATATTGGGTCCAAGTAAGAAGGTGAGAGTGGTATTGCACTGGTGGTGAACACTAATGGATATTAATGCAGTGCACTTTAAGGTGATTTTCACACCATTGGAAAGGAGTGTTCACAGCATAAGGGAAAAGGATCATATGTGACACACCACATATGCAGTCGATGTACACTTAACACAAGATACATTGTTTCAAATTAAAATTTTTTTATGTGTTTATATACAGTATCGCTTGGCATTTGTGCATTAATGGACAGTTAGTCTATAGGTGTATGCACTCAACGGCCACTTTATTAGGTACACCTGTTCAATTGCTTGTTAACACAAATTGCTCATCAGCCAATCACATGACAGCAACTCAATTCATTTAGGCATCTAGATGTGGTGAAGACATTTTGCTTAAGTTCAAACTGAGCATTAGAATGGGGAGGAAAGGGGATTTAGGTGTTGGGGCATGGTTGTTGGTGCCAGATGGGCTGGTCTGAGTACTTAAAAAACTGCTGATCTATTGGGATTTTTTCGCACAACCATCTCTAGGGTTTACAGAGAATGGTCCAAAAAAGAGAAAATATCCGGTGAGCGGAAGTTGTGTGGACAAAAATGCCTTGCTGAGGTCAGAGGTCAGAGGAGAATGGGCAGACTGGTTCAAGATGATAGAAAGGGAACAGTAACTCTAAATGCACGACACATCAAAACTTGAAGCAGATGGGCTACAGCAGGAAAATACTACTCCGGGTGCCACTCCTGTCAGCTAAGAACAGGATACTGAGTATACATTGCTTGGAAAAACGTTGCTTGGTCTGATGAGTCTTGATTTCAGCTCTGAAATTCAGGTGGTAGGGTCAGAATTTGGCGTAAACAACATGAAAGCATGGATCCATCCTGTCTTGTATCAATGGTTCAGGCTTGTTGTGGTGGTGTAATGATGTGTGGGATATTTTCTTGGCACTCTTTGGGCCCCCTAGTACCAGTTGAGCATAGTTTAAATGCCACGGCCTACCTGAGTATTGTTGCTGACCATGTCCATCCCTTTATGACTACCGTGTACCCATCTTCTGATGGCTACTTCCAACAGGATAATGCACGATGTCACAAAGCTCAAATCATCTCAAACTGTTTTTTTAGAACATGACGATGCATTCACTGTACTCCAATGGCCTCCCACAATCACCAGATCTCAATCCAATAGAGCACCTTTGGGAAGTGGTGGAACGGGGGAAATTGGCATAATGGATGTGCAGCCGACAAATCTGCAGCAACTGCATGATGCTATCATGTCAATATGGACCAAAATCTCTGAGGAATGGGGGGGCGGAGCTTGCTGAGGATTATGATAGTCGCATGATAATGGTGCTCTGGAGACATCAGGGACATATCGGCACTTAGCAGCCCATGGACCCACAATTCAGACACCCCAGCATAGCGAGCAGACCGGAAGAGGAAAGTCCAGGAAGAGGAAAGAGGACCAGAAGCCACAGAAGCTCACAGCTTTCCTCACCCATGGGCAGCAGCAAGACGGCATTGGTTCCTCTGCAGCATCTGCAGGCACATAAAAGTGGCAATACCTCAATAAGGAACACACCACGGAAAGGCCAGCACTCTCCCCTGTACACACATGCCTCAGGGAGTCCAGAAAAGGCACGCTTCAGGATGGATGGCAAGGACCCCACCACAGGGTGAGCTTAGGCCCAGACTCAGGGGATGACACCAGAGAGCTTACTGACTCCATTGATCTCTTCCCTACTAACAATCAGCCAGTCTTAGACACCACACTAAAATATATGTTAGTATCCCTGAGAATCTCCTTGCATGCTGATATGATGGCATGTGTACACAAGTTTGGGATAGAGATTCAATCAGTGTCCGCAAGGGTAGATCATAATGAAACAAAAATGGGGGACTTTGCCACCACTATCAATGACCTCCTTGATGCCCATGACACTAAGGAAGATGAGATGGAGACTGTCAAAGCCAAAATTGATGATATTCAGGATCATTCCAGAAGGAACAAATTAAAAATCAGAGGGGTCCCTGAGTCAGTTTACCAATCAGACCTGTGCTATTATGTTGCTCAATAGGGATGGGCTGCCCGTTTGAGTCGAACATCAGCTGTTCAATCAAAGATCAAACATTATGGGCCATTCGCGCCAAATTCGAGCGGCGTGTCACGTCCCATAATGCACTGCATCATCGCAGTGCATTGCTGGCTGATGATTGGCCAAGCATGCACTATGACCCACATGCTTTGGCCAATCACAGCGCCATCAGCGAAGAGAGCCATAATTGGCCACAGGCAGGGTGCCTGTGGCTAATTATGGCTCAGGGGGTACACGCCCCACACTATATAAGGCCGTCTGCACATCGGCCTCGTGTAGTGTGTTGGTGGCGTTTGTTAAGAGAGAGACAGAGAGACTGTCATTTCATTTAGTTTCAGCAGGCAGGCAATTCCTGGAGTTCTGTTGCTAGTATACTTCAGGCAGGCAGGTGAGACAGTTAGATAGCTGCAGTGTATTGTGTATATATATGCATCCCGGTTTTGTATACATATATATATACACTGTATATAGTTTAGCTAGATCTCACTGCAGACTGTTCCTGGTGTACTATTGCTAACAGGCTTTGTATATATATATATATATATATATATATATATATACACACACACTGTATACAGTTTAGCTTCATCTCACTGCAGATCATTCCTGGTGTATTGTTTCTAATATACTTCAGCCAGGCAGGTGACTCACTGAGCTGCAGTGCATTTAATATATATATATACAGGCTTGTATATATATATATATATATATATATTCTAGCCAAGCCTATACCTGACTAGGCCATTCCCCGAGTGCATGTTCAAAGACAATTTCAGCCAGGCAGGTGACTCACTGAGCTGCAGTTCATATAATATATATCCACTGCATTGTATTCTAGCCAAGCCTATACCTGACTGTAGGCCATCCATTCCCTGAGTGCATGTTCAAAGACACTTTTTAGCCAGGCAGGTGACTCACTGAGCTGCAGTTCATTTAATATATATATATATACAGGCTTGTATATATATAGTCTAGCCAAGCCTATACCTGACTAGGCCATTGCCTGAGTGCGTGTTCAAAGACACTTTCAGCAAGGCAGGGGACTCACTGAGCTGCAGTTCATATAATATATATCCACTACATTGTATTCCAGCCAGGCCTATACCTAACTGTAAGCCATTCCCTGAGTGTGTGTTCAAAGACACTTTCAGCCAGGCAGGTGACTCACTGAGCTGCAGTTCATTTAATATATATATATATATATATATATATATATATATATATATATATATATATATATACATATTGTGGCAGTAGGACCCTGTGCTACCTGGAAGATTGCTGGTTTACGCCAGATTTTGGAGAGAGAGGCACGCTGATTGCACACCTGTGTGCTGGGCTATTTAATTGTGACCTGGCTATGGCTCAGGGTTCCACCCAACAGACAGGAAGTCTGTGCATGGGAGTCAGGTGGACTCCCATTCCTCTGAGAGGATTCAGAGGCTGCAGGAGGCATCCAGGGTATGCATGTCTGCAGGAGGCAGATGTACTTGGTGACAGAGCAGCAAGTAGTAAGCAGCAGGACTAAGCTAGGAGAGAACTTCACTCCAGGAAACTCTTTTGGGTCTGAGGAGCAGACCTAAGGCCTAGGCTAAAGGCCGCAATCAGCCATATGGCAAGAATGTACTCCAGGAGGCTAAAGTATTGAGTGTGCAAGATACAGTAATGGTGGAACCCCCTGCGAGGGCTACTGATGTCTTTGTGAACTTTTCCGTGTTTTTAAATAAAAGTGGGCTAACAGGCCCTTAAAAATACAGTTTTGTATTGGAGTACTCACTGACAACGCACCTACCGTTTGAGTCTGATACTCCAATCTTACAATATATACATATATATGGTCTAGCCAAGCCTATACCTGACTGTAGGCCATTCCTTGAGTGCGTGTTTAAAGACACTGTCAGCCAGACAGGTGACTCACTGAGCTGTAGTGCATTTAATATATATATATATATATATATATATATATATATATATATATATATATATATATATATATATATATATAATACATCAGGGTACTTTGTCTGCCAATGCAGCTGCCAAAGTGGCCTCTTCTGGCTCAATGTCATTAGTCACTTCTTCCCTAGCCTCACCATCATGGCCTGAGGAGTCCCCCAAACTGTTCGACCACAGTGTAGGGTACATGCTGCAGGATGAGCGTTTTGAAGGCTCTGATGATGGTACCCAGGTTGAGGATGAAGGCAGTAACGTAAGCCTGGAGAGAGGGAGTGCCCAAGAAGGCCAAGAAACTGGCAGTCATGTTTCCCCAGCTGCAGCATACTGACAGGTTTGCTCCAGTGTCGAGGAGGGAGGGGATGATGAGATCACTGACTCTACGTGGGTGACTGATAGAAGAAAGGAGGAGGAGGAGGAGAAGGAAGAGGAGGCACATCTCCAACGAGGTAGGTTGGCCCTTAAGGGGCCAGCTTAAGGGCAGCCAACCGACTGCATCACACCGCAGAGCTCTGCATGTGCAGGGCGCTGCTGACTCTGCATGTTTATCCAAAAGTTCTTTGGTGTGGGCTTTTTTTGAGATGTGTGCAGCAGATCGCACTGTTGCTGTTTGCAACATATGTCTGAAGCGTATCAAGCATGGCCAAAACAGCAGCCGCTTGGGCTCCACATGCTTGACGAGACATATGTCGAGCTCCCATCCAGTCCTTTGGCAACAGTACTTAAAAGACCCACACCAAAGAAAAAGGCGGACCTCTCCTTGCTCCTCATCAGCTGGGATTTCCAACCCCACTATACCTTCAGTCCTCTCAGAAACCAGCACTGACAGGAATGAAGGTGTAGAATTAGGTGTGCCAAGTACTTGCGGGCAATCTTGTATCGCTACACAAACGTCCGATTGTAGCAGACAAATTTCCCCACCCCAGTTGCTAAAACGGCGAAAGAAATTCTGTCCCAGCCATCCACATGCTCAGTGGCTGAATGCTAGTTTGGCTAAATTGCTAGCACTCCAACTGCTACCTTTTCAGCTGGTAGACTCTGCCCCCTTTCGAGAAATTGTGGAATATGTGGTACCTCAGTGGCAGGTTCCCAAACGCCAATTTTTTTCTCGTAAGGCCATTCCGGCTCTCTACCAACATGTGGAAGGCAATGTCTTGGCCTCGTTGGACAGGGCGGTCAGCGGTAAGGTGCATATTACCGCTGACTCATGGTCCAGCAGGCATGGACAGGGACGTTACCATTCTTTCACGGTGCACTGGGTAATCCTGCTGGCAGCTGGGAAGGATGCAGGACAGGGTGCAGTATTGTTGGAGCTTGTTCCGCCACCACGCCTCCAAAATGCTGGTAGTGGTGATTCTGCCACACCTCTCTCCTCCACCCTCTCCTCTTCTAATTCCTCTATGGCCTCTTCCTGTGCAGATTTGTCCTCAGAACCAGCGGTGCTCTGTAGGCATTCTAGAGGCTACGCAAGCACTCAGGCAAAAAGATGCCATGAGGTGCTTGAGTTGGTCTGCTTAGGGCACAGGAGCCATACTGGGGCAGAGATTCTGTCAGCTCTGCAGGGGCAGGCTCAGAGGTGGTTGACGCCACACCAGCTTCAGCCAGGGATGGTGGTTTGCGACAATGACACCAACATCCTCTCCGCCCTCCGACAGGGACACTTCATCTATGTGCCCTGTTTGGCTCACATCCTTAATTTGGTGGTGCAACGGTTCTTGTGCAGGTATAATATAATGCCAGTGCTCAGCTGGCTGACCTTCAAAAGGGATGCAACCTGCCCAAGAACCGCCTCATCTGTGACATGCCCACCAGGTGGAACTCAACGTTGGCAATGCTGCAGTGGCTGCACATGCAGCAGAGGGCCATCAATGAGTACCTGTGTGAGTATGGCACCAGGACAGAGTCAGGGGAGCTTGGCTTTTTTTGCCACGCCAGTGGCTCATGATCAAGGATGCATGCACTGTCCTGTCACCATTTGAGGAGGCCACAAGGATGATGAGCAGTGACAGTGCATGCATCAGTGATACTGTCCCTCTTGTCTACCTGTTGGAGCACACGCTGCATGAAATAATGGACAGGGCACTTGTGGCAGAACAGAGGGAGGAAGAGGAGGACTTCCTTACCTCTCAAGGCCCCCTTTATCCAGACAGTATTCCTGCGGGCCCGCCGATCTCACAGGAAGAGGAAGAGGAGGAGGATTGTGTCAGCATGGAGGTGGAGCCTAGCACTCAGCATCAGCAGCAGTCTTCAAGGGATCGTTTACAGCCCCCAGAAACCCATGGACTTGTATGTGGCTGGGAGGAGGTGGCTGCTGAGCATGTCGTTCTTAGTGACCCAGAGGACTCCGGATCAAATGCCTCAGCAAACCTATGCTGCATGACCTCCCTGATCTTGCAAAGCCTGAGAAAGGACCCTCGGATTCGTGTGATCAAGGAGAGGGATCACTACTGGCTGGCAACCATTCATGATCCACATTACAAGGGTAAAGTTGTGGAACTTATCCAGTTGTCACAGAGGGAGCAGAGGATAAAACATCTTCAGGAGGCCTTGCAGAAAGGTTTATGCACTGCGTTTCCAGAGCCTGGGAGGGTACAAATTCTTGGTCCTGGACAACGTATTGCTGAGGCTTTGGTCAGTCACAGAAGGAGCGGTGGAGAAGGTGGCCATCTGACCGATGCGTTCAGACAATTTTTTTAGTCTGCAGCCCCAAGGTATAATTGGTTCCAGCAACCATTGCCAGCGTCCCTTGTACATGGTGCAGGAATACCTAGGGGCAAGATCAGACTTGGAGACCTTTCCAACCAAAAATCCACTGGGTTACTGGGTCTTGAGGATGGATCACTGGCCAGAGCTTGCACAGTTTGCAATTGAGCTACTGGCCTGTCCTACATCCAGCGTTCTTTCAAGTGCTGCTTGAGGCTTTGTAACCAATTACAGAGTGCGCCTGTCCACCGACTCACCTTCATAAAAATGAATCAGTCTTGGATCACCAGCTACCAAGCACCTGATGCTGATGTAACCGACTAATTTTTTTATGAATGTGAGATCCCTTGAAGACTGCCTATGCTGATGCTGAGTGACTATCCTGTTATGCCGAGTGACTATCCTATTCCTCCTCAATGTTTATGTTGATAGTTACTAAGAACATTTTTGGTTCTGAGCACCAGCACCAGTGCCTAAAGCCCAATTTTTCTGCCCCTGTTTAACAGGGGCGCGTAATTACAATTTTTGCTGTAATATTTTGCAGCAGGGCACATTCCTGCAGTCAACTAGAGTATCTGTGAGGGGTTGCAGTGTTATGGCACCAGCACCAGTGCCTAAAGCCCAATTTTTCTAAACCCTGTTCAACAGGGGCATGTAATTACAATTCTTGATATAATATTTCACAGCAGGGCCTGTTCCAGCGCCCACCAAGAATAACTGTGAGGGCTTACAGTGTTGTGGCAACACCACCACATCACCATCAAAGGCCCAATTTTTCTGACCCTGTACAACAGGGGCATGTAATTACAATTCTTGATTTAATATTTCACAGCAGGGCACGTTCCAGCGCCCACCAAGAGTAACTTTGAGGGCTTACAGTGTTGTGGCAACACCACCACACCACCACCGAAGGCCCAATTTTTCTGACCCTGTTCAACAGGGGCATGTAATTACAATTCTTGATATAATATTTCACAGCAGGGCCTGTTCCAGTGCCCAGCAAGAGTAACTGTGAGGGCTTACAGTGTTATGGTACCACCAACACTTAAGGCCCAATTTTTTGCAGAGTATATAGGGCAGGCTCCTACTTTGAACCATCGACTTACAAACGACTCCTACTTACAAACGACTCCTACTTACAAACGGAGGGAGACAACAGGAAGTGAGAGGAAATCTACCCCTAGGAAGGGAAATTCTCTCCTGTAAGAGTTAATATGGGAAAAAGGTGTCTCCTCCACTGATTTATCACCAATCCTTGTTTCCCTTAAAAACCCCAAATTTGCAAAATCCAATTGTCATTGGAACAGAAAGTGAGGTGAAATCTTCTGAACAGGGGCACAGACAGACAGGGGCACAGACAGCAAAACAAATGTTACAGGGGTGATAACCCTTCCTTATGTTTTCCAAAAAGCTTTAAAATTTTTTAGCTGGAGCTACACTTACAAAATGTACCTGATTCCAAATTACAAACAGATTCTAATAAGAACAAACCTACGGTCCCTGTCTTGTTTGCACCGCCTGTATACTGCTGTTCAGAGTATATAGGGCCTGGTGGCCCAACGCCTTTTCTTTTTTTAACTTGAGTGCGGGGTTCCCTTTAATATCCATGCAAGACCCAAAGGGCCTGGTAATGGACTGGGGGGGGGGGGGGGGCACTTTAAGTTTTATTAAAATCACTGCTCCCGGAAAAACAGCTGTTTTTAAAACTTTCTTTTACATTGATACATGTCCCCTGGGGCAGGAGCCAGGTCCCCAAAAGCTTTGTAGGACAATAGCTTGCATATTACCCTTTAAAATTTGCACTTTTGATTTCTCATGTTCGAGTACCATAGATTTTAACGGTGTTCGAATGTTCGCGCAAACTTTCGGTCTGTTCGCATGATCTGGATGCAAACCGAACTGGGGGGTGTTCGGCCCATCCCTATTGCTCAACTGTTCACCTCCATTCTGCATTGTTGGAGTGTTAATATACTGTGAATAATATGTGGCAAATTACCTAATATATCCACATGTACAATGGACAATGACTAATAATAAATCAATATGTTCCACACATATACCATATATAGATGAATGAATAATGGATTAATGTTCTATACTTTACAATTAGTAAACAGCGAATAAAAAAAAAAAGTCCTCTGAAAAGCGATTCGCAATCCTCTGAAAAGTGATTCACAATCTTCCAATCAAATACTAGATAATAAAGTGCTCCGTCAAGTAAACAATAGATAAAAAATAAAGTGACTTCTTTTCTTCTGTGCAGATACCATATACAGTGCACTGTGCTTTTCTTTACTGGTGGTGACACCCTGCACTGTGATGATGGATGGCCTCTTACCTCAAGGCTGTGGGATAACAGCATGTGTGTTTTAATCACAGATGGTTCTTGGTAGTGGTCGAAGCTCCTATGCTTGTATATTTCCAATATTGCAATGGCAGTCTGCTCCTTTCAAATTAGCTCCCTAACTGAACATTTTTAAGGACAGTTCCAGCGCCCCTACACATACGATGATGAAGTCACGTGACCGTGACGATACATGTAGGGACGTAAAGGTACCGGAAGTGATGCAGGCAAGCTCGGCGCTCGTGGTTTGATGACTGTAATTTACTTTGTGAATGTGAGTACCTGTATCCACCGTTTTTATTAAATAAATTAAGTTGTTTTAAAACATACTTCACTACCCTTGGGAACCCTTTATTCTTCCCCTTGCCATCTTACATGTACCTGTATTGAGGGAGTTACACATTTATGTGTAAAAAGATAGGCGGCACTAGATTAAAAAGGAGCAGACTGCCATTCCAATATTGTAAATGTACAAGCATAGGAGTTTCGACCACTACCAAGAACCATCGGTGATTAAAACACACATGCTGTTATCCCACAGCCTTGAGGTAAGAGGCCATGCTTCATCACAGTGCACAGCACGGAAGGGTGTCACCAGTAAAGAAAAGCACACTGCACTGTATATGGTGTTTGCACAGAAGAAAGGAAGTCACTTTATCTTTTACCTTTCGTTTACTTCACGGGGCACTTTATTATCTAGTATTTTTTTGGAAGATTGGAAATCACTTTTCAGAGGACTGTGAATCGCTTTTCAAAAGGACATTGCCATTTTAATTTTTTTCACTTGTTCACGCTGTTTACTAATTGTTTACAAGTATAGAACATTAACTCATTATTCATTGATCTATATATGATATATGTGTGGCACATATTGATTTATTATTAGTCATTGTCCATTTTACATGTGGATATATTAGGTAATTTACCACATATTATTCACAGTATATTATCACTCTAACAGCGCAGCACTATGTTTCACTTTATTATCTAGTACTGTTTTGGAAGATTGTGAATCACTCTTTAGAGGACTGCGAATCGCTTTTCAGAGGACTTTGTTTTTTTTTTTTTTTCCCATTGTTTACTAATTGTTTACAAGTATAGAACATTAACTCATTATTCATTCATCTATATATGGTATATGTGTGGCACATATTGATTTATTATTAGTCATTGTCCATTGCACATGTGGATATATTAGGTCATTTACCACATATTATTCACAGTATATTAACACTCCAACAGCGCAACACTATGTTTCATTGTAATTTTTTCTTGTGGTTATGGTATGACCTCTCAGTGCTTTGCAGCAGTTATTTAGTTGTAGTTTTCCTCTTTGATACAGCGCAGGAATACTTACTTGATAATTCACCTCCATACTGCCTGAAATCACAGAACTGGACATTATGGTGGACAGAATCCATCGACTACCAAAACACTTTAGCTGAAAATGCTCCACTGCCTCCAGCCTCGGGATTAACTCGTATCGTCCTTAATATCCCCCTGAGGAAGATATGAGTTAATCTGGGTATCGACACACGTAGGGGAGGGACAGGACAATGCAGGAGGCAGTGGAGCATTCTCAGCTAACGGAAAGGACACATTAGACCCCTTTCACACTGAGGCATTTTTCAGGCGCTACAGCACTAAAAATAGCACTTGAATAGCGCCTGAAAAAAACCTCAGCTGAAAACCCAGTGTGAAAGCCTGAGTGTTTTCACACTGGGGCGCTGCGCTGGCAGGGCATCACAAAAAGTTCTGCCAGCAGCTTCTTTGCAGCGGTGTAGGAGCGGTGAATACACTACTCCTACACAGCTCCTCCACTGCTCCTGCCCATTGAAAACAATGGGGCAGCGCCGCCATACCGCCGGCAAAGAGCCTCTGCAGCCGCGTTTTGCGGCCACCAGTGGGGGGTTAAAATCCCCCCCGCTATCGGTCAAATAGCACCGCTAGAACAAAGGTAAATCGGCGCTAAAAATAGCGCCGCTTCACCGCTGATGCCCAGGGCGGCTTAGTGTGAAAGGGGTCTTACTTCAGCAATATCCCTGAGCTTGTAAAGAGTGGTACACTGTGGCATCCACAAAATGTGAGTACCCCACAGTAGGGGCTAAGTTTTACTCATACAATAAATTGTTTAGACAATATCACACTTTCGAGTTTATTTCATCATACATATGTGGAACATGTTACCAGCAACCAACCCAGGATTTCAACATGAACACTGAATCCAGAGGTGGTTCATATGCGTGTTTTGACCAGGCTTAATTGCAGGGTCACATGCTCTAAGGTGAGCACATACAGTATACTGAAGGGGGAGCACCAGAGTGGACACAAGGACACGTTTTGCCATCACCAGTTGCTTTGGATGTTTTGAACCGTGAATGGACTGTATATATAATGCATGTCAGCTTGTGAATCAAGCAAAATAGCACTTTGCACATAACACTTCTTAGTTCATGGAACACGTTTGAGAATATTTTACTTTTACTAATTTCACTACTTTACACTGTAAGAATGTGTCATTTCTTCAGTGTTGTCACATGAAAAGATATAATAAAATATTTACAAAAATGTGAGGGATATACTTACTTTTGTGAGATATTGTATATATAAAAAGGTAAACATATTGCATAATGACAAAGTAATAGCCTAATGCTAGGACCTGCATGCGTAAAAGGGATGCAACCAACCACTGAGAGGCAAAGGTGTCTTCCACCTACTGTATATATTGCAACTATCTAACAAAATATGGTTGGATGTGCCCCGTGAGGCGACTCAATCCCCATTCAATATACACAAGAAAACATAAATTGCCCGTGGGACTTTATATGAGGCGCAACACACTCAATTGTAAAACCAACAAGGTAACATAATGCCATATAGTCAAGCAGATTGGTCAATATATACATATTAATTCCGTAGCCAGATACAGTGTTACAAAGATCAATCAATAATAGGTGTGAAGTTGCATCTATGTAACTCGTTACATACTGTAGATACAAGTTCACACTTATTATTGATTAATATTTTTAACATTGAATCTAGCTACGGAATTTAATTTGTATATATTGACCAATCTGCCTGACTATATGGCATTTTGTTACTGTTGATCTGTTGAAATTGTATTTACCAATAAATCTTTACCTTGTTGATTTTATAATTGAGTGTGTCGCGCCTCATATGTTTTCTTGTGTATATTGAAGGGGGATGGAGGCGCCTCATGGGGCACATCCAACCAAATTTTGTTAGTTTATGAGCACAAACCTAAATAATTCAATACATTTGCATCAGACCTGGCAGGACCTTTTACTACATTGTTAATAGTAGATCTAAAGGAGATGGTACAATCAGATTGTAAATTGTGTGCTGAGCTCAAGAAAGTAACTCTGCTATGGAGTTTGTTTGTTTTTAATAGGCCTCCGGTGGCAAAGTATACATATTGAAAGTTTTGAAAGTATTGCAAAGTTTACTTGCTACCACTTGTATTAAAAATACCCATAGATTCCTCTAACTTACTACTTTCTGCAGCCACCTTATGCTTCCTGAGTGTGGGAGTGAATTACCTGCTATAAGGGCACATTCTTTTGGGATTGGGGTGCGGAATTCCATATACTAACAGTGTATCTTATGCAAGGTAGCCAAATTTTTTATTTTTAACAGTTTTATTTAATCAATGTTTGCTGGTCAGACTAAAAATGCAGTTTTTATTACCACAAATTTTTCAAAAGGCTTGTATAATTGCCTCAAGTACATACCAGACAACTTGTCTGGTAGGAATGGTTTACTTTAAAAAGATAATTACAAAAAAAAAAGAAAAAAGTTGAATGTACATTTTTGCTCATTGTATGGATCTTCATTTTTAGGTATTGTGTTGTAAATATCATATTTGAATTTAAAAACATCAATACATTCAGTGGTTGCCTTTAGTTTGCTCACAGTACAAATTATCATTTAATAAATAAATATGATAAATAATGCGTGTGAAAATATGTTATAATTTTGTAATAATATGGAGTATTTGTCATTATTTTCTAATAAACTAGTGGATTTTTGCCAGAACAACTTACATTACATGAGCTCCCTCTTCTGGTGAAATGCTTAACCATAGCATAAACTTGTGCAACTCAAAGCATTATTACAGACATTATTGTCATCATTTTAGAATTCAAAGTTCTGAGATAAATAACGAGACGTTGAGATAAGTAAAAATATTAGCATGCACTTTTATTAAAGACATAACAATTACTTGAAAAATGAAAAATGTTACCTATTTATTTAAAATTTGTTATTCATGTTCTTAAAGATAATTGTTATTCTGTCACTTTTAAAGTAGTTGTAAATGCAAGGTATCATGTATTCATAAATAAATAGCTAGCTGTGTTAGTATACACAATCCATAATTGTAATTGTGAAAAAAATGTTTTTACCTCAATCAGAGCTTTACAGTGCAAGTCACGGGATCGCTTTTCCTTGCTTAGCAGATCATGGACCTGCAGGTAGGTGTTTCCAAATTGGGAGATATGTACATCATTTCTGGAAATTACATATGCAGACAAATATAAGCTTTTCCAAGGAGATGAAACGCAAACACGCAACAGAATGTCACTTCCCCCAGCGGACTTGCAACCATTTAATGGCAATCAACAGCAGTGGGATGGGCGGGGGAAAACAGAAGATACAGAAAGGTTGAAGACTTGCACAGCCTGCCTGTATCTGCGAATGGCATGACAGAGGACACAAACTGACCATGCTAGCACAGATTGACTAGTCTGGTCAGTTTTCAACCTGGAGATGGAGAACTGGCAAGGTCAACCAAGCGATCCAGAAGAATAAAGGGACACAATAACATATTAATATAAAAAGCAACGCGCAAATACATAGATATAATACATATGATTTTTGATTCTACAAACACTTTTAATGCTAATCCTGATGAATAATTCAGACACTAGTTCATAACTTTGTTGACTTAGTTAATGTCAAGCTGCAAATTATTATAACTACCAGTAATATATACATTTTATTAGATTCTATGGATGATGAGTCTGTAAATAACGTATAAGCTATACTAATGTATACACATGTTTATGGTACAATGTTTTAAACAATAGTCCAAATTTGTAATTGTCAATTCTATCAGAAATGATAAAATATCAGAAAGTATATAGAGACAAAAAATCAGTGTATAGATTTTACATATCCTTCTCCATCATTTCGTCCTCCAGTTTTACCCCCCCCCCCCCAGGTTGTATGATGATTGCATGTTTTTAGGCTCCAAGTTTGTGACTTTGCATTAAATGTAAATTTGTAACATAAAGAGTATATATAAATAATGAGAACAATAAGTTCTCATTGAGTAAAACATTGGTTTATAATTATGCAAACATTCGGAACATAAGAAAATAAAATTGACAAAAATAATAATTTTTCCTTTCCTTTTAACACCTTGGCCTTAACTGTACTTTTTCAGGTTTATTGCACATGCATACCTAAACTTAAATGTAACTTTTTCTGCAATGCTGAAGTGGCTCATCTTATCTAATGCCATTTCCCCCTTTGATGTTTCTTATTTGTCACCCTGTTCAGGATTCGATTTTCAGGGTTGCCAACACATTACTTTAATTATTGACATATATACATTACACAGACTTCCTGATGAAATACAGATAAGAGACAACCCTAATCTAATTAACTACAGTACTTTTATAACATAGACATGTCAACAATAAAGGGATAAATTGGCACCCCTTCTCATATCCTGTCCACCACTACACCAGTATCACCTCCTGAGTCTTATAAGTCATAAGTAGCATTATTGGAGCAAATAATGCAAGCTAAGAAGAGATGTGCATTTAAGAAACAAATAATAATAATAATAATAAAAAGAGTGGTAGGCTCAATGGACCACCTGCAGAGTCTGCAGAGGCTTCAGTACATCCAAAACTCTGCAGCAAGGATCCTGATGTGGAAACATGAGCACATTACCCTCATTCTCCACTCTCTCCACTGGCTTCCTGTCTCTGCCAGGATTGAGTACAAGGTTTTTCTCCTCACACACCAATGTATCCATGGATATGCCCCCTCCCTACCTTAAAGAACTTCTTAAACCATTAAACACAACACGTCCCCTCCGCTCCACTCACTCAAACCGTCTTCATATACCCAGAACTAGACTCAGGACAATGGGAGACAGGGCCTTTTATGCAGCTGCCCCGCGCCTGTGGAATACATTACCTGATACCTTGAGGGCTCCTCAATCTACTGACTGTTTTTAAAAAAGGTCTTAAGACATTTCTTTTTAGCAAAGACTTTTGTTCATTTTAGATGTTCGTTTCATTGTATAAATTGTTCAAATTTTCTTTCTTGTTTTAACCTGTTGCACTTTGAGATCTTTTAAAGAAAAGTGCACTATAAATAAAATGTATTATTATTATTATTATTATTATTACCACCTGGTCTTTTTTGCTGTCACTCTTCAATTTCTATGAATCATCAAATGCTCCCACACCTTAATTATAGTAATGAATAACATTATGGCTGCTATCACCACAGCCAACAACTAATTTATTTTCAGTGCTCTCCTGCTTTTCATATCAGTCTTCTTAATCTAACTCCTCATTGTAAACTTTAATCTGGACTACGCCATTCTTTAATTAGGTTCATCTTTTGGGAACATGTTACATGTTCCAACCTTTTTTTTAACTTCCTCCCCTTTTTTCACTGTGCTGTTTTGTTTTTTACATTATGGTGAATTGCAGTGTAGTGAGATACGAATTATTTTGTACCCCTCTTTTTTTTTAATTTCTCATTTTCATATTATTTTAATACTTTCAGTTAGGTTTACAAAAAATAAAGGAGAGGGTTTAGTGATTTTGGGTTGGGGTTTGAAGTTTATTGTTTTATATTTCATTTTTTTTTTTTTGCAGGAGGTACAATTTATTTTACTATAGTTTTGCTAGGATCTTTTATTTTAGCGTCAGCAGCATAAAGTTGTTGCATAGTTGCTGTTTGTCACAGGAAAAGCTCATCTTTGTAGCACATGACCACATACATGTGTGGTACAGTTTTGTGAACCAAATCACCATTGTTTTATGTACAAAAGCACCGCATCCTCAGTTTGCCTTGGCTAATACATTTTGGCAAAACCATACATTCATATGGTCAGGCAGGCCTAATGGAAGAGACTGTCACATACCACAGCCACAGGAGCACAGTGAGGTATGAGCACCTGTAATAAGTCCAGCAGTCTGTGTGGCAGCAGTCAGTAGCTGGTAGTAGATGAGCTGGCACAAAGCTTGGCTGGCGGCAGACTGTAGTAAGCAGCTGGAAGCAGGAATCCGATGAGAGCTTGCTGGACTGGGAGCTAAAGCAGGCTAGATGAGCAAGATGCAGGGTCAGACAAGCCGGGCTGGTAATGGTCCGACAGTTTAGGCATATACGGCAGACAGCAGGATGGTTGGGTAACAAGCCAAGTCAGCAACGGGAGATTGATCAAGCAGAAATAGGAGCCAGAAGCAGAATTCAAGGACAAGCCGAGGGCAGGTAGCAGACAAACACAGGTCAGAAGTAAGCCAGATCAGGATTAGAGGTCAAACTGAATCAGGAATAGTGTTGGGCGAACGGTTCGGCTCGAGTATTAGTTCAGGCAGAACATTGGCTGTTCGCCCCGTTTGGGGAACAGACAAGTTTGCAGGGTGTTCAGCAGGTGTTCACACTGCACAGTGCATTCTGCTCCTTGATTGGGGCTCCTTCAGCTGTCAATGGGTTTCCACGCAGACAGCTGAATTGAAAAAAATCAATAAAAATTGGCCGGTTAAAGAATAGTAAAAAAAATGGCGTGAGCTCTCCTCTGAAACTGCAGCCTACTAAAACTGCTTACATATTGTGCATTGAGTTTATACATTATGCCGCGTACACACGGTCGGACTTTTCATCTACAAAAGTCCGACAGCCTGTCCGACAGACTTTCGGCGGACTTTCGGCGGACTTGCGGCGGACTTGCGGCAGACTTTCTAACGAACAGACTTGCCTACACACGACCACACAAAAGTCCGACGGATTCGTACGTGATGACGTACACCGGACTAAAATAAGGAAGTTGATAGCCAAATCAAATCTAAAGTACGTCGGATTTGAGGCTAAAAAAGTACGTTGAAAGTCCGGAGAAGCCCACACACGATCGGATTACCAGCCAGCTTTAGTCCGTCAGCGTCCGTTGGACTTTTGTAGCTGAAAAGTCCGACCGTGTGTACGCGGCATTAGTCCCTTCTCTTTGAAATAATACACTCTAATTTATATTTGATTATAATTAAACCTGCTTGGTCTCTTACCCTCCTAACTTGTGGCCCAGTAAAACTGTTTGCATATTGTACAATAAGTCTGTATAGTATTTCTGGCCAGTGTCTTTAAAATACTAAATACAAAATAAAAAAAAAAATACTAAATACAAAATACTAAAACCTGCCTGGCCTCAATCTCCTGACATTAGCAGGCCCAACAAAAATAGCTGCACCTTTGAGGAGGAGGAGAAAAAGAATACATTATCAGTACTAAAAAAAACCAGTTGCTGTTGGGGGCGTGGTTTCGACATGCAGCAGTGAGGATGCGTCTCTCCTGAGCTCCGGCGCTGACACCGCATTTAAAGCACTTATTCAACTCCACGCCACCGCTATCCTCTCAGAGAAGATGCGTAAAAGGACAAGTAAATCCCTACCAAAAAAAGGCACCTCTTATGCCCCGTACACACGGTCGGACATTGATCGGACATTCCGACAACAAAATCCATGGATTTTTTCCGACGGATGTTGGCTCAAACTTGTCTTGCATACACATGGTCACACAAAGTTGTCAGAAAATCCGATCGCTCTAAACGCGGTGACGTAAAACACGTACATCGTGACTATAAACGGGGCAGTAGCCAATAGCTTTCGTCTCTTAATATATTCGGAGCATGCATGGCACTTTGTGTGTCGGATTTGTGTACACATGATCGGAATTTCCCACAACGGATTTTGTTGTCGGAAAAATTTATAGCCTGCTCCCAAACTTTGTGTGTTGGAAAATCCGATAGAAAGTGTCCGATGGAGCCCACACACGGTCGGAATTTTTGACAACAAGCTCCGATTGCACATTTTCCGTCGGAAAGTCCGACCGTGTGTATGGGGCATTATAGGCTCTATAAAATGCTTTTTTGTGTCGCAGAACAGGACAAACTGGCTGACATGGATGGCCTAGGCTTCTCTCCACATGGCACAAGTTCCGGCGCGGGTTCCGCCTCTCGCTACAGGCCTGAACCCAGACATCGCTCTCCAGCCTCATCTGCCGGCTCAGAAGGCGAGGGCAGTGCCTCCAGACACTCAGAGGTCGCAGCTTTAGTGAGCGGTCTGCCTACCAAAACGGAATTGGCATCCATGCTCTTGGGCCTTAAACAGGCCATTAAGAAAGAGGTCTCCCCTGTGTACTCAGATCTATCTCAGGTTCTGGATCAAATAGAGGAGATGAGCAGTGTCTAGACCGACACGCGGCCGCCATTCGAAGCTTTTAGGCATCACCCTCACTATTGCACATGGAATGGCCCTCTACAAAATCGAGGACCAAGAAAACAGCAACAGGCGGAACAACATACGCATATGGGGCCTACCCGAGGCAACTGGAGATGAGGATCTTCTCCTATCCATTCGGGGCATCTTTAACAGCCTGTTAGGCCAGACGGCAGATCATCCCCTGAAAATAGATCAAGTACACAGGGCACTCTGGCCCCGCAACCTTTCTACAGACACCCCACATGATGTGATCTGCAGGGTTCACTACTATGCAGAAAAGGAGCTCATTATGAAGAAGGCCAGAGACGCCACATCCCTGGACTTTGATGGTGCATCCTTATCTTTCTTCCCGGACTTGGCTAGAGACCCTGGAGCGTCGCAGGGCCCTGTGACCCCTGACTGAGAAGCTGTGAGACGCTTCCATCAACTACCGATGGGGCTTTCCGGCAGCCCTGATCACAAACAGAGACGGTAAAACAGCAATACTCCGGTTCCCGGAGGACTTGGAGAAATTTTGTATGGATGTCAACATCTTCCCACCGGAACTCTCAGGATAGCAAGACACCATTCCACCTCCCCCCAGCAACTCTGAACCGAGATGGCAAAAAGTGGACCGCAAACACCGCTCCTCCGCTACTGGTGCATCACCCCAGTTGGGGAAACAAGGGGGCCTAAGGATCCGGGCCTTTTAGTTTCTACAGCTTCTCCATTTGGAACTACCTGATTTCCTTTGACCGCAAGTATTTGACTGTTCTTGGCATACTGTTATACCTCTCAATTCTTTAAAACTGTATATATGCCTTACCTTGACTGTACGAGTTGATGATACCACGTGTTAATGGGCGAACAGTAACGCCTTGTGTTTTCTGTTTCAGGTTCCATGTGTTAAGTTATAAGTTTTATGTCAAGTGCTACTTTACAATTGTCTAATCCTACCTATATAGTGTTGGCGCTGGAGCATCGAGACAACGCATTCACCGATTTTGGTGACCGCGGTCTGATGCCCGGGGCTCCTCACACCCACATTAAGGGGCACCATGTGGCCTCATGTTTCTGCCCTCCTTTGGGTGGTGGGCATGTGGGTGTCAGTCCTCACGAGTGCCTCCTCTTTGCACCACAGATGACTGCGTGCACATGCTGACCATGCACTAAAATGGTCTATTACTTGTTTGCTGCAAGCTGTTAACTGTTTTTTTTCTTTCCATACTCTTTCTACTCTTCTCTACCCTTCCCCCCTCTCCTCCCCCTCTTCCCACCCTCCCTTTCCCCTCCCTGCTTCAGGTCCAAATCCCCTGGAAAATATTGCAGGTGAGTCTCCTCTGCTGGTCCCCATGGCTACGGTGAACTTATCTATAAATGTGAGGGGTCCCCACGCCCCAGGTAAGAGACACAACTTGTTTAGAGAGCTGGGTCATCTGCAGGGGGACGTCATCTTATTGCAGGAGACCCACCTCATACACACTACCTCAGTAAAACTTTTTTTCCACACAGTAACCCACATGGTACTATAGCCTATCAGATGTACACAATCAGGGGGTGGCCATTGAGTTTGGCAGAGGTTCTTCAGTTACATTGGAATCCATGTTGAGCGATTCAGCTGGGTGTTTTCTGTTCTTAAGAGGCAGCCTGGGCGGTATGCCATGCACCCTAGCAACTCTTTATGCCCCCAACCCTGACCAAGCAGGCTTCATAGCGACCACTCTCAAGAGGTTGAAAGACTTCGCCCGCGGATGCATTCTCCTTGCAGGAGACTTTAATACCCCACTGGAGAGCCTCCTTGACACATCTCAGGGGAGATCTAGCATCTCGCATAAACGTCTGTTGTATATAAGCAAACGTTTGTACAACGCTCAGTTGATAGATATATGGAGGATTATGCACCCTCGAACGAGAGACTACACCCATTACTCCCATGTGCATCATACTTGCTCTAGAATCAATTTTTTCTTTATAGAGCATCATCACCTCTCACTCCTCATAAGTGCTGACATGAAAACCTTCCCCATATCAGACCATGCCCTGATCGTGCTTAAACTAAAAATCCCTTCTACGCCCCTTAGGACCACAAATTGGAAGCTCAATAAGGATCTCATAAATGGAGAAATCGACAAAAAACTTATAGGAGAGGATCTGTCACCCTACTTTAAGGAAAACACACACCCCGACATTTCACCAGGTTGACTCTGGGAGGCACACAAGGCTTATATTCGGGGTAAACTCATAGAACAAGCTGCCAGGAATAAGAGAGAACGGATGCACCAACAATCTGAGCTAATTCGCGACATAGGTATCCTTGAGCAGCAACATAAGGCTGGACAATCCCAGGCAGTATTTCACACTCTCACATTGAAGAGGGAAGAATTGAAAGCCCTGGATTTCTCAATGTTTTATGTTCTGTTAAGGGCCATTAGAGAGAGGCTACTGGTGCCTATGCCCTATGCTATTTGATAATCTTACTGTTCTTGACAAATTTATAAAGAATGGAGCGACTTTGAACCTCGGTACATGTCGCAGATAGAGTTTTGAATATGCAAATGGTTGTATACTCCAGGCACCTATCCCCAACTGACTGTTATGTTACTTTAAGGCCCACTCGCTGTTTTGTTCAATTTTTTTCTTTTATGTTCTGTATACTATATCTTTTATTAACAACTAATTAAACAAAAAAAAAAAAAAACAATTGCTGTTATGTGTCCTTGACTTTTCTCATTAAGATGCTGATTCCACTGAGTTCTTTGGTTCATAGTCATGCATTTCCTCATGCATATTGTTGGTACTTTTACCATAGCTGATATGCTGTAGACAGGGCTACAGACCACAGCAGCAGATATGGTTTAAAAAGACATGCCACTCACCAATTTCTACCAAATACATACCTGAAGTCTATATTTGGAATATTTTAGGAATAATTGGAGATGCGGGAAGGAAGGGTGTTAAGTGAATGTGGGGGGGGGGTTGTAGTTTTGGAATTTTTTTGTGCACTCTAGTTTGACATTTTATCAAACTTTTAGGACAAATGATTGTGGTATTTCAATAAAGCTCACTAACTCTATCAGTTTTACCACTGGTCAATTTGAAAAATGCTGAAGGATTTTGTTTTTAAATCTGTTGCGGCTCCTACTTTCACTGGCCAATTCAGTGTCAGGGCTGGGCTCAGCCCTTCCTTCTTAAAGCTGGCCGCTCAGCTGTCGGCTAATTGCCAGCTCCTTTCTCTCCACAATGACTCACCTGTTGATGATATCCTGCTCATCAGTCCTGCCTACTTAAGCCATCCAGCCCAGATGATCTCTGCCTTCGCCTTGGTCACATCTCTAGAGACGCTCTTCTGGGTTCATGTTAAAGACTTGCTTGGCTGACATTCCTTCTGGCTCCAGATCCTGCTTGTTGTTCTACTACGCTCATCTCTGGCTCCCTGACGTTTTGGCTTGTCTGCCTATGTTTTGACTATGTTTACTCTGTTTACTTTTTTTTATTATTATTAAACAAGTGTGAATTGGTAATGGGGTATATTGTACCCCTACCATTTCACAAAAAAAAAAGTGTCAAAAATGGTAAAAAAGGCAAGAGACAGCTTGGGACAAGTCCTTTATTAAAAGATAAAAAAAATAAAAATGTCTAGCGATGTCCATTCATCTTCTATCACGCCACCGATGAGTCAAAAAAAGGAAAAAAACCCACAACATCTCCACTTCCATGGGAGGCTCCTGCCGAGGGACGCTTCCCATTGGTGACAGTTCTTATATAGCTGAGGGCGGGGCCACTTGGTGACGTAAAGGGTGACCCCGCCCCCTCTGACACCACGGGGGCTTCCCCGTGGCATCAGAGGGGGCGGGGTCACCCATGTACATCACCGCCCTCAGCTATATAAGGACTGTCACCAATGGGAAGTGTCACTCGGCAGGAGCCCCCCATGGAGGTGCAGGTGTTGCTTTTTTAAAATGTTTTCTTTTTTTGGCTCGTCGGCGGTGTGATAGAAGATGAATGGACATCATTGCACATTTTAATTTTTTTTATCTTTTAACCATTTAAGGACTGAGCCTCTTTTTGAGATGTGTTGTTTACAAGTTAAAAACGTTTTTTTTTTTTTACTAGAAAATTACTTAGAACCCCCAAACATTATACATTTTTTTTCTAGCACTCTAGAGAATAAAATGGTGGTCGTTCCAATTCTTTCTGTCAAACCGTATTTGCGCAGCGGTCTTACAAGCGCACTTCTTTTGGAAAAAATAAACTTTTTTTGAATTAAAAAATAAGATAACAGTAAAGTTAGCCCAATTTTTTTTATATTGTAAAAGATAATGTTACACCAAGTAAATTGATACCCAACATGTCATGCTTCAAAATTGCGCCTGCTCATGGAATGGTGACAAACTTTTGCCCTTAAAAATCTTCGAAAACATTTGTCTAAAGTCACCTAGGAGAACGGGTCTGATATCTGAAATCTACTCTAATCTAGTCAATAACATAGAACAATCCAAACTTCCCTATATACTTAAATTGGAACAAGAATGTGATTTCTCATTTACAACGGAAAACTGGGACAATTGTATCAATAATCTACACAAATGCTCAAGATCAATCACCATCAAAGAGACTGCAAATAAGATATTTACAAGGTGGTATTATACTCCAGTTAAAATTCATGCTATTTTCCCTGACACTCCACATACATGCTTCAGAGGTTGCAATTCCGCAGGTTCCTTCTCACACATCTTTTGGAATTGTGAAAGAGTTACTCAGATATAGAAGCACCTAGAAAAATTTGCTTCCAACATTTCAGATAGTAGTATAAACCTCACTAACTATAACTGTCTGCTATTTTCCCCTATCGTCAGTCTTTCCATACATATTAGGAGATTAATACACACAATATGTGTTGCTATACACTGGTTGATAGCATACCATTGGAAATCCCCTTCAGTCTCTCTATCATATTTGAAAATCAGAATCAACAATATTAATCTTTTGGAAAAAAATATTCCACACATTACAGAAAACTAACCATTTGTACACAAAAAAATGGGACCCATGGCTTAACCGTGCCAATCTCTTCTTCAACTTCTTCAATAAATTTACCAAATACTGGAGCTCACTGAATAATATAATATATGTATATAATTTAATAAAAATATATATATATATACTTCATTCAATAACAACACAATATATTTTGTTATTCTTGATGTATAAATTACCTTGATTGTACTTTTTACGGCATATGACAAAAGCTTTTTGTACTATTACTTTGTACCAAATAAAAAAGTTTGTAAACGACAAAAATTCCCCATAGGCGACGTTTAAAAAATTCTACAGGTTGCATGTTTTAAGTTACAATTGTGTCACTTTTATTCCTATTACAAGGAATGTAAACATCCCTTGTAATAGAAAAAAAGCATGACAAAACCTCTTAAATATCAGATCTGGGGTCAAAAAGACCTCAGATCTCATATTAAGACTAAAGTGCAATAAAAAAAAAAAAAAGTTGTCATTTAAAAATTTTTTTTTTAAAAATTACCCTTTAAGAGCTATGGGCGGAAGTGACGTTTTGATGCCGCTTCCACCCTGCAATGTTATGGAGACGGGTAGGGGCCATCTTCCCCTCACTTGTCTCCATACCCAGAATGTTTAAATATATACGATCGCCTCCGCCTCCGCCGCTGCCGACGGCTACGGTAAGCGGTGGAGGTCATGGAGCGCGGCGGGAGGGGGGCCCGCCACGGTAAAAGCGATCTTGCGGTGAATCCGCCACAGAGACCACTCTTATCGGAAAGCGGACCGCCGGCCAAAGAAGAGGATACTGGGGTTATGGCAGCTAGCTGCTGCCATAACAACAATATTCCTCTTCAAACTTAAGACGTATATTGGCGTGCGGCAGTCCATAAGTGGTTAAAAAAGGACTTGTCCCAAGCTGTCTCTTGTCTTTTTTACCAATTTTAACACTTTTTTGTTAATTGGTAGGGGTACAATGTACCCCATTACCAATTCACATGGGGGGCGGGATCTGGGGGTCCCCTTGTTAAAGGGGGCTTCCAGATTCTGATAAGCCCCCGCCTGCATACCCCCACAACCACCGGGCAAGAGTTGTGGGGATGAGGCCCTTAACATCAACATGGAGACAAGGTGCTTTAGGGTCAGACTCCAAAGCACCCTCCCCATGTTGAGGGCATGTGGCCTGATACTTTTCAGGAGGGGGGCACTCTCTTGCCCCTCCCCATCTTTTCCTGCCGCCTGCCTGGTTGCATGTTCAGATAAGGGTCTGGTATGGATTTTGGGGGGGACCCCTATGCTATTTTTTTAAATTTGGCGCAGGGTTCCCCTTAATTTCCATACCAGACCTTAAGGACCCGGTATGGATTTTGGGGGGACCCCCACGCAATTTTTTTTTTAAATTTTTGGTTTGAGGTTTCCCTTAATATTCATACCAGACCCAAAGGGCCTGGTAATGGACTGGGGGGGAGCCCATGCTGTTTTTTTCAATGAGTTTTATCTGTATTGCCGAGACCCGACAGTTCATTACAGCCGCAATCAGTTTTAAATGACAATTTTTCCTTTAGAAATGTAATTTTGCTGCAGTACTGTTCTAAACACGGGAAAAATGTGCCACTTTACAGGCATACTATAGACACCCCCCCCAGGCACAGTATTTAAAGGAATATTTAGTTTTTATTGTTTCAATTTAAGCATTAAAAAAATCACTGCTCCTGAAAAAATGGCCATTTAAAAAAAAAATGTTTGCTTTGATACATGTCCCCTGGGGCAGGACCTAGGTCCCCAAACACTTTTTATGACAATAACTTGCATATAAGCCTTTAAAATGAGAACTTTTGATTTTTCATGTTAGTGTTCCATAGACTTTAACGGTGTTCCGGCTGGTTACGAATTTGCTGCATATTGTTCGGTGTTCGCCCGAACATCTGAACAACCAAAGTTTGGCCCGAACTCATGCTTGGGCCGAACCGTTCATCCATCCCTAATGAGCAGGATATCATTAACAGGTGAGTCACTGTGAAGAGATAGGAGCTTGCAATTAACCAACAATTAGCCAACAGCTGAGCGGCCAGCATAGAAAAGGAAGGGCTGAGCCAAGCCCTGACAGTACCCCCTTATGAGATGAGTGCATCAGATCCCACCGCTGCTATTTGCAACATGTGTCTCAAGCGTATCTCGCGTTGCTTGACCAGACATATGTTGACCTGCCATGCAGTTCGTTGGCAAGCGTACCTAGAAGACTCACACCAAAGAACAAAGAGGACCTCTCCTTGCTCCTCATCAGCTGAGCTCTCCAACCCCACTATACCTTCAGTCCTCTCTGAGACCTGCACTGAGAGGAATGAAGGTGTAGAATTAGGTGTGTCACAGCCAAGTACTTGTGGACAATCTGCTTTCGGTACACCAACGTCAGATTGTACCAGGCAAATTTCCCTGCCCCAGCTGCTGCACCACCAAAAGAAGTTCGCTCCCAGTCATCCACATGTCCAGCGGTTGAATGCTAGCTTGGCTAAATTGCTAGCACTTCAACTGCTGCCTTATTAGTTGGTAGACTCTGCCCTCTTCCGTGAGTTTGTGGAATGTGCGATTCCTCAGTGGCAGGTTCCCAAATGCCACTTTTTCTCATGGAAGGCGATTCCGGCTTTCTACCGGCATGTGGAAGGCAATGTCTTGGCCTCGCTGGACAGGGCGGTCAGCGGTAAGGTGCATACAGTAGGTGACCGCGATATTGTGTCAATCTCTTTCCTCAGCGAGATTTGACACCTACGAGACCCGTCGCAGGAGCCAGCCCTGAGATGGCCCACTCATCGGGAAAGGAAAACTGTTTTTTCCTTTCGGGATGAGCGACAGGCAATGCTGACAGCTGTCTGGTATGAATCCTGAGGGGGAATGCCGTGCCAAATTTTAAATGAAAAAACCAGTGTGGGTTCCCCCCAGGGGGCATACCAGGCCCTTAGGTCTGGTATGGATTGCAAGGGGAACCCCCTATGCCAAAAAATCGGCATGGGGGTCCCCCCAAAATCCATACCAGACCCTTATCCGAGCACGCAGCCCAGCCGGTCAGGAAAGGGGAGGGGACGAGCGAGCGCCCCCCTGAACCGTACCAGGCTGCATGTCCTCAACATGGGGGGGTTGGTGCCTTGGGGGAGGGGGGAGCCCTGCGGGCCCCCCCACCCCAAAGCACCTTGCCCCCATGTTGATGAGGACAAGTGCCTCTTCCAGACAATCCTGACTGTTGGTTGTCGGGGTCTGTGGGTGGGGGGCTTATCGGAATCTGGGAGCCCCCTTTAATAAGGGGGCCCCCAGATCCCGGCCCCCCACACTATGTGCATGAGTATAAGGTACATGGTACCCCTACCCATTCACCTGGGGAAATAAAGTGTTAATAAAAAACACACCACACAGGTTTTAAAAGAAATTTATTAGGCAGCTCCGGGGGGGTCTCTTCTGACTTCGGGGGTCTTCTTCTGACTTCTTCTCCCGGTGTTCCGCCTCTTCTCCCGGGCCCCTCCACTATCTTCTTCCAGCTCTCTTGCTAGCGGGGGTCCTGGTCTGCTGCGCTGTCTTGTCCCCTCTTCTCTTCTTCTCTTCTTCTGATGTTGACACGACGCTCTCTCCTGCTGGAATGGTGTGTCCGAGCTGCGGAGCCATTTATATAGGCAGTGACCCCGCCCCCTTGTGACGTCACAGTCTCAGCATTCGCAGGGACTCTATCGTCATAAGGGGGTGTGACCCCAGAGTCCCTGAGCATGCCCCTGAGTGTTCCTGCGTGCCCGCCGATCACACAGGAAGAGGAGGAGGAGGATTGTGTCACCATGGAGGTGGAGCCTGGCACTCAGCATCAGCAGCAGTCTTCAAGGGATCATTTACAGTCCCAAGAAACCCATGGACTTGTACGTGGCTGGGAGGAGGTGGCTGCTGATCATGTCGTCCTTAGTGACCCAGAAGACTCCGGACCGAATGCCTCAGCAAACCTATGCTGCATGGCCTCCCTGATCCTGCAAAACCTGCGGAAGTATCTTCGTATTTGTTGTATCAAGGAGAGGGATCGTTACTGGCTGGCAACCCTCCTTGATCCACATTACAAGGGTAAGGTTGCAGATCTTATCTTGCCGTCGCAGAGGGAGTAGAGGATGAAACATCTTTGGGAGGTCTTGCAGAAAGGTCTGTGCAACGCGTTCCCAGTGACTGGGTGGTTACAAACTCCTGTTCCTGGACAATGTGTTGCTGAGGCTTCGGTCAGTCAAAGAAGGAGTGGTGGAGAAGGTGGCCATCTGACCGATGCGTTGAGACAATTATTTAGTCCGCAGCCCCAAGGTATGATCGGTTCCAGCAACCATCGCCAGCGTCTGTTTTACATGGTGCAGGAATACCTAGGGGCAAGATTTGACTTGGACACCTTTCCCACCGAAAATCCTCTGGGTTACTGGGTCTTGAGGATGGATCACTGGCCAGAGCTTGCACAGTATGCAATTGAGCTACTGTTGAGCTACTGGCCTGTCCTGCATCCAGCGTTCTTTCTGAGGAGGCTTTGTAACTGAACACAGGGTGCGCCTGTCCACCGACTCGGTCGATCAACTGACCTTCATAAAAATGAATCTGTCTTGGATCACCACCAGCTAGCAAGCACCTGATGCTGATGTAACAGAATAATTTTTTAAAATGTCAGATCCTGTTATGCTGAGTGACTATCCTCTTCCTCCTCAATGATCATGCTAATAGCTTGTAAAAACATTCTTGGTTCTGGGCGCCGCCACCAATGGCTAAGGCCCAATTTTTCAGCCCCTGTTTAACAGGGGCATGTAATTACAATTTTTGATGCAATATTTTGCAAGGAGGGTTCGTTGCTGCGCTGAACTAGATTATTTGTGAGGGGTTGCAGTGTTGTGGCACCAGTGCCTAAGGCCCAATTTTTCAGCCCCTGTTTTACAGGGGCGTGTAATTACAATTTTTGATGCTATACTTTGCAGCAGGGCTCGTTCCTGTGCTTAAAGTAGAGTATCTGTGAGGGGTTGCAGTGTTGTGGCACCAGTGCCTAAGGCCCAATTTTTCTGTCCCTGTTCAACAGGGACATGTAATTACAATTCTTGATCTAATATTTCACAGCAGGGCTGGTTTCTGCGCCCACCAAGAGTAACTGTGAGGACTTGCAGTGTTGTGGCACCAGCACCACCACCACCAAAGGCCCAATTTTTCTGCCCCTGTTCAACAGGTGCATGTAATTACAATTCTTGATCTAATATTTCACAGCAGGGCCCATTTCAGCGCGGTCAAGAGTAACTGTGAGGACTTACAGTGTTGTGGCACCAGCACCACCACCACCGAAGGCCCAATTTTTCTGATCCTGTTTAACAGGGGCATGTAATTACAATTCTTGATCTAAAATTTCACAGCAGGGCCAGTTCCTGCACCTACAGTTCCAAGAGTAATGCCCCGTACACACAGTCGTATTTTCCGACGGAAAATGTGCGATCGGAGCATGTTGTCAGAAATTCCGACCGTGTGTGGGCTTCATCGGACATTTTCCATCGGATTTTCCGACACACAAAGTTTGAGAGCAGGCTATAAAATTTTCCGACAACAAAATCCGATCGCATCAATTCCGACCGTGTGTGGGCAATTCCGACGCACAAAGTGCCACGCATGTTCAGAAGAAATTCAGAGACGGAACAGCTTAGTCTGGTAAAATTAGCGTTCGGAATGGATACAGCACTTTCGTCACGCTGCAATGTTTTAAATTGTTTAATACAGCGCACTCTCTTCTTCTTTATAACGTGAGAAGAACAAAGTCGTTTTGCTGCTCATATTCACACAGACTTCTCACAAACTTCTTTCTTTATTATTTATCGTGATTCCCTCAATATATTTTGATTTGTCACATCTGACCAAATTTCTTTTTTGTTGTTTTATTTTTGTTTTGTATTTTTTTCAAGGCTCATTTTTTTTAGTTTTGTTTTGTATTTTTTTCAAGGCTCATTTTTTTTTTTTTGGGGGGGGTTGTATTTTTTTCAAGGCTGATATTTTTTTTTGTTTTTTTGGGTTTTAGTCCATAATATTTTTGTGTGTTTTGTGTGTCAAGTTACCACAACACCATTGATATCTTGTATTATTTAATCTGAAGGAGATTGTTTGGTGTTGGTGTCTTTTGTTAATTTCACATTGTGTTTTTGAAATGTACCTGCCTCCTCACAAACAAACTATCCTTTTTGAAGGAAAACACACATAGGCAAGTATAATTGAAACAAAGATTCCTTTATTAGGGGCTCAGAACTAAACATAGAGGGAGGCAACGGAGAAACAGCAGAAATTGGCGAAGCCTTTGACCCCCTGGGCAGACATCAATTCTTTTACAGCAAAATTGGTGGCCTGAGGAGTCCATATATAAGGGAGTGCAGTCTGGTCCAGAAGTCCCAGAGATTCCGAAAGCAGCAGATGACCTTGTCACGAAGATCCTGCCAGTAACCGGCGTCCCAGGCGCACGGGAACCCGGCCACGGGTCCCATTGCGCATGCGCGCGCGTTCACGGGTACAGTCACGCACGGGCACGCGCACGCGCACTCCCGCTGGTGTCAGGCGGGCTATTTAAACCTGCCTGTCACACTCCATCCCTGCTGTCTGCTCTACAGCGTTCTGTGAGTGATACCTGATCTGATCTGTGTTTCCTGTTATCTGACCCGGCTTCCTGTTTGACGATCCTGCTATCTGCCTGCACCAGACTCTCTTGGCTTGCCTGACCATCCCTCTGCATTACCCCTGGTACTTCTGCTGTCCGAACGTTACTGACCACCGGCTTGTTGACCCTCCGCTGTGTTCATCAGCTTCCAGTCTGCTATTACCTGCTGTTGTTCCTGGTTCCAGTCCAGCTTCCAGTCTGCTATTACCTGCTGTTGTTCCTGGCTCCAGCCCAGCGTTCCAGGCTACCTTCTGCTGTGTTCCAGCCCAGCGTTCCAGGCTACCTTCTGCTGTGTTCCAGCCCAGCGTTCCAGGCTACCTTCTGCTGTGTTCCAGCCCAGCGTTCCAGGCTACCTTCTGCTGTGTTCCAGCCCAGCGTTCCAGGCTACCTTCTGCTGTGTTCCAGTCCAGTGTTCCAGGCTACCTTCTGCTGTTGTTCCAGTCCAGCTTCCAGTCTGCTATTATCTGCTGTTGTTCCTGGTTCCAGTCCTGCATTCCAGTCTCTGTCCTCAGTCTACTCCTCAGGCTACTGACTCCAGAGGGTGCCACCACTACTGGACTTTCAGCAACTGTTGATCCTGCCAGGCACCCATACCACTCTTCACTCCTGGCCCTCTGTCTCCATTCCAGGGGAACGGGAGTGGGAGCTGTAAGGGAGGTCTTTTCCTGCACTTCAGGCTCACAACCTACCAGGTACGTGACAGTAGCAGACAGCCATGTCTGAGCCTGAGCAGGGAACGTCTCCCATGGAGGAACTCTGTGCACACCTGGCAGGATTGACTGAAGCAGTCAAAAATCTGCAGCAAGGATACACCAGACTGGAGGAACGAGTGTTAACCCTGTCTAACCCCATTGGGGCCCAGGGAGCTTCCTCTGCTCCTGCTCCTTCAGTTGGGCCTTCCTCAACGGTGGTGATGCTCCCTCCGGAACCTAAGGTTCCCACACCTGAGCGTTTCTTTGGAGACCGCCATAAGTTCAGAGCCTTCCGCAATTCCTGCGAACTATTTTCTGCTCTTCAGCCACGTACCTTTTCCCTGGAGGCTACAAAGGTGGGCTACGTGATTTCTCTGCTCTCTGGTGACCCCCAAACCTGGGCCCATCGCCTCTTAGAGCAAAAGGACATATCTCTGACCAACCTCTCCACTTTCTTTGACGCACTAGGCCAGTTGTATGATGACCCCCAGCTATCTGTAACTGCAGAAGCGGCTCTACACACCCTTCAACAAGGTCGCAGAGCAGCAGAGGATTATGTGACTGAATTCAGGAAGTGGAGTGCGGATACTAACTGGAACGATGCGGCTCTCCGTTATCAATTTCGGTTGGGACTTTCTGATCCTCTGAAGGATGAACTGGCCAGGGTGGGTACACCACAGACTTTAAATGCTTTAATCGATCTAGCTATCCAGATCGATCGATGCCTACGAGAGCGCAGGTCGGAGAGAGCTATGGGGTCTTCTCGTCCAACTTGGGTTACCCCTAAGGTCCCACATCACCCATCATCAACACCACCTACCTCCACGCTTAACTTACCTGAGCCAATGCAACTGGGTGCCCTGCGACCTTCACTCACCCCAGAGGAACGACAACGTCGCCGTGCAAATAACTTGTGCCTGTATTGTGGGGAACCCAGGCACTACGTCAGGAACTGTCCTCTCAAACTCCGTAAGTGTTTATCCCTATCTACTGACTATGTGACATCTCTGGTTAAAAATACCACTCACCTTGCTCTTCCTCTTCTGCTACAGCTTCCAGGGAAGGATCTACAAATCACCGCCATTATTGATTCAGGAGCTTGCAGCTGTTTCATGGATTCTCATTTTGCCATCCAACACCAAATACCCTTGTTACCTAAAGCCCATAGACTTTCTATCCATCTAGCTGATGGGACCGCTATCAAGTCTGGACCTGTCACCCAAGAGACTATGCCAATACCCGTTTTCGTTTCCAACGGGCATCAGGAACAGCTGCGCCTGGACATTATCGCTTCACCCCTGTTCCCCATAATACTTGGCATGCCATGGTTACAGGCCCATAATCCGGACATAAATTGGATCACGGGTGAAGTGACCTTTCCCTCTCCTTACTGCCAACAGTTTTGCAGAACCCAGAACATCCAGGAGAACTCTACTCTGTTATGCCTAGATACAGATCCTAGCCTGCTTCAATCCATTCCTTCCGCCTACCATGATTTCCTGGATGTATTTAGTAAACAGAGGGCAGAGGTGTTACCCCCTCACCGGGCCTATGACTGTCCCATTGAGTTACTCCCTGGTGCTGAAATTCCTTTTGGAAGAATATTTCCCCTGACTGAGGTGGAGCAAGGGGCATTGAAGGAATACATTGGTGAAAACCTCAAAAGAGGCTTCATTCGTCCATCCACGTCCCCCGCAGGTGCAGGCATCTTCTTCGTGCAGAAAAAAGATAAAACCCTCAGGCCGTGTGTGGATTACCGCGAACTAAACAAAATTACTGTGAAGAATCGGTACCCTCTCCCCTTAGTACCAGAGTTGTTTCAGAGACTGGGGACGGCTACCATATTCACCAAACTTGATCTCCGTGGGGCCTATAATTTAGTTCGTATCAGGGATGGAGACGAATGGAAGACCGCTTTTCGTACCCGTTATGGGCATTTTGAGTACCTCGTGATGCCTTTCGGCCTGTGTAATGCCCCTGCCACATTTCAATATTTTATTAATGATGTGTTACGTGACTTTCTAGACCTGTTTGTCATCGTCTATTTAGACGACATATTGATTTTCTCTTGTTCCCTTGAATCCCATCGCAGGCACGTCAGAAGTGTATTGGGCCGACTTCGACAACACGGTCTATATGCAAAGGCTGAAAAATGTGAATTCGAACAGGAAAGTATTCCATTTTTAGGGTTGGTCATCTCCAGTAAGGGCATTAAAATGGACCCCCAGAAGGTCACGGCTGTTCTAGATTGGCCAGTCCCGACTGATAAGAAAGGAATCCAGCGATTTGTTGGATTCGCTAATTTTTACCGCAAATTTATTAAGGGGTTCTCAGCTATCATTGCACCCATCACACAGCTTACCAAACAGGGCACACGCTTCCATTGGTCGGCCGAGGCCCAAAAGGCTTTTGAGACTCTCAAGGGCCTTTTTACCTCCGCCTCTGTACTGAAGCATCCAGATTCCTCTCTGCCATTTATTCTAGAAGTGGATGCATCTGAAATTGCTGTAGGAGCAGTATTATCCCAAAGACAAGGAACCAAAGCCCTGCTGCATCCTGTGGCTTTCTTTTCTCGTAAATTATCCACGGCAGAGAGAAATTATGATGTAGGTGACAGAGAGTTGTTGGCAATCAAATCAGCATTGGAGGAGTGGCGCTATCTGTTGGAGGGTGCTGCTCATCCAGTTCTAATCTTTACAGACCATAAGAACCTGGAGTATTTGAGGTCTGCAAAGAGGTTGAAACCACGTCAGGCCAGGTGGGCTCTCTTTTTCTCCAGGTTCTCCTTCCATGTCACTTACTGTCCTGGCTCCAAGAATACCAAACCTGACGCCCTGTCTAGGATGTTCCACAAACCTCAAGAGATTTCCCCTCCAGACACCATTTTGTCTCCAGGGAACTTTCTTCTACTTCAGGGAAACCTGCTTTCCCAGATTAAACAGGCCTCCGCAGAAATAGAATCTTCCATTAAGACAGAACTCCAGGTTAAGGATGGGTTATTGTGGCATGAGGATAGGATCTTTATACCTGAAACACTACGAGTTCCAGTACTAGAGCTCTGTCACGATCATGCGCTGGCTGGGCATTTTGGTGTGGCTAAGACCACTGATTTGGTTCAGCGCACCTTCTGGTGGCCTCAGCTGCGCAAAGATTGTAAGGAGTTTGTAGAGTCCTGTACCACCTGCCTTAGGAACAAAGGGCACAAAACAAAGGCATGGGGTCTACTAAAACCCTTGCCTGTCTCAGATAGACCCTGGAAAATGCTCTCAATAGATTTTATTGTAGAACTACCCCCGGCCGGGGGCTTCACTTCAATCTTTGTCATAGTGGACCGGTTGTCGAAGATGGCGCACTTTGTCCCAATGAAGGGTACCCCTTCAGCTACAGAAACAGCACAAGCATTCATTAAAGAGGTCGTCAGGCTCCATGGGGTACCAGTTAACATCGTTTCAGATCGAGGGGTACAATTTACCTCTCGATTCTGGAGGGCTTTGTGTAAAACCTTGGACATTGAACTCTCATTTTCCTCGGCTTATCACCCCCAGACTAATGGGCAAACAGAAAGAACAAACCAGACCCTTGAACAATATTTGCGCTGTTTTTCTTCCTTTGCCCAAGATAATTGGATTGCTGTTTTACCATTGGCTGAATTCGCTTATAACAATTCCATTCATTCTGCTATCAAGCAAACTCCGTTTTTTGCGAATTATGGTTTCCACCCCTCATTTTTACCAAACTCTCTTCCAGAATGCACAGTACCCGCAGTCCAGGAGAAATTGGATTTTTTTACCTCTAACAACCAAGTTTTACAGGACACCATGACCAGAACCCAGGGGTACAACAAAGCAACCTTCGATAAGAAGAGGCGAGGTGAGCTCTTACTTGCACCTGGGGATCAGGTATGGTTGTCCACCATAAACCTCAGGTTGGCCTGCCCTTCCAAGAAATTGGGTCCCAAATTTCTTGGACCATTCCCTGTTAAACGGAGAATTAATGAAGTTGCATATGAGCTTGAACTCCCGGATTCACTAAAGGTACATCCAGTTTTTCATGTGTCCTTGCTTAAACCATCTATTACTAACCCATTTCCAGGTCGAAGTACGGATCCTCCTGATCCAATCCTGGTAGATGGGGAAGAGGAATTCGAGGTGGAGGCTATCATGGACCACAGGAAAAGAGGTAACCAAAACCAATTTTTAATAAAGTGGAAGGGGTTTGGCCCAGAGGAGAATTCTTGGGAACCAGAGGATAATATTCATGCTGAAGACCTGTTACAAGCCTTTAAAACAGCTCATCCAGAGAAATTTTTTCAAAGGGGCATCCGGAGGCTGCCCCTTGGGGGGGGCAATGTCACGAAGATCCTGCCAGTAACCGGCGTCCCAGGCGCACGGGAACCCGGCCACGGGTCCCATTGCGCATGCGCGCGCGTTCACGGGTACAGTCACGCACGGGCACGCGCACTCCCGCTGGTGTCAGGCGGGCTATTTAAACCTGCCTGTCACACTCCATCCCTGCTGTCTGCTCTACAGCGTTCTGTGAGTGATACCTGATCTGATCTGTGTTTCCTGTTATCTGACCCGGCTTCCTGTTTGACGATCCTGCTATCTGCCTGCACCAGACTCTCTTGGCTTGCCTGACCATCCCTCTGCATTACCCCTGGTACTTCTGCTGTCCGAACGTTACTGACCACCGGCTTGTTGACCCTCCGCTGTGTTCATCAGCTTCCAGTCTGCTATTACCTGCTGTTGTTCCTGGTTCCAGTCCAGCTTCCAGTCTGCTATTACCTGCTGTTGTTCCTGGCTCCAGCCCAGCGTTCCAGGCTACCTTCTGCTGTGTTCCAGCCCAGCGTTCCAGGCTACCTTCTGCTGTGTTCCAGCCCAGCGTTCCAGGCTACCTTCTGCTGTGTTCCAGCCCAGCGTTCCAGGCTACCTTCTGCTGTGTTCCAGCCCAGCGTTCCAGGCTACCTTCTGCTGTGTTCCAGTCCAGTGTTCCAGGCTACCTTCTGCTGTTGTTCCAGTCCAGCTTCCAGTCTGCTATTATCTGCTGTTGTTCCTGGTTCCAGTCCTGCATTCCAGTCTCTGTCCTCAGTCTACTCCTCAGGCTACTGACTCCAGAGGGTGCCACCACTACTGGACTTTCAGCAACTGTTGATCCTGCCAGGCACCCATACCACTCTTCACTCCTGGCCCTCTGTCTCTATTCCAGGGGAACGGGAGTGGGAGCTGTAAGGGAGGTCTTTTCCTGCACTTCAGGCTCACAACCTACCAGGTACGTGACAGACCTACATGTTCCCAGGCTGTGGTACTACAAGAGGCTGCATATTTTGCCAGACCAGACTGAACCCAGGGTCATCACTCTCTGGTCTTCCTTCCATGATTCCATCCCGACTGTGGCTCTGGTGTTGGAGATGTGGCAGGAGGAGGAGTAGGACCTGGAGGAGGAGGAGTAGGACCTGGAGGAGGAGGAGGAGGAGGACTATGTTTGAGGTCACAAATATGGGTAGCACATGTTATTTGGCCCCTCAACCCCTTATTGAGAGCTTCCAAAATTAAGGACTCACACAGGAGTCGTTGGCCCTCCTCCATCTGCATCATTTTGCAGGCAGTCCTCCACACTGTGGGGGGTTCTCAGGGCCTCTGTAGCCTTCCAAAAGAGGTCTATGGCAGCCTCCTCCAGGTTACTCCTCTTCCTGCCACTTTGTCTTTGAAGGTGGAGGGGAGGGACTGGGGTATTGGGCAGCCTGCTTGGCCCGGCCACCTCCTGGCTGAGACTTCCCTGTGTATGAAAAAGGGACATGGTTTTCGTTTTTGCTTCATCAATCACAATCATAAATTAGCAATCCAAACTAACATCTAGTTAACATCATTGATTGGACAACCATGAATATTTAGAAGAATACTATACCTGGCTCAAGCTGGGCTCCTCCACATCTTGCTGCCTGGAAGGCCCAGGTTGGGCGTCAGAAGCCTCAGCTGGGGGGGAAGGAAGTGTGGAAGGAAGATGTGGAGAGTGCTGGCCTGGGTTCAGTCTGACCTGCCAGAAAATTCAGCCTGCTATAGTACCACAGCCTGGGGAGATAAATGTCATCTGCAGCTCCTGATCTCTGGGAATCCTGGACCTTCTTGTGCTCCTTTACATAAGTGCTCCTCAGGCCACCAATTAGAACCTTCAAATAGGTGATGTCTGCCGTGGGGATCACCTGCTTCACAAATTCCAACAAATTATCCAGCGCTGCCTTCCTCTTTATTTGGTTCTTATAATCAGGGTGGTTTATCTGCCACAGACAGGGCAGCTCCCTGAACATATCAATGAAGATTGGCATAAAGTCCTTATCTTTCAAGATATCCATTTTCACTGCAAGACACAACACAAGACAAATCCTAATGTCAGCCTAAAGTCTTCTAAACTTGTGCAAATACAGGCCTCAATCAAGAAGCAGTATAGGCCCAATGTTAAATCTTACCTTCGCAATCATGATCGGCGCCTCCGTTACTCCTTCCTCCGCTCACAGATCGTATGTACTACGCACGCGTGTTACGCTTTAAAGACACTGCGCATGCGTGAAACTCCACCCGCCCCTGACGTTCTTTCTAGTCTATTCCCCGCCCCTTGTCGTTCGGCGCAGTGGGGGAAGAGCACATGGCGGAGTCAGAGCAGGTGTGGGATAATTACACCAAAGAAGAGGAGGAGGAAAGCCCGGAGCCAGAAATGTCCCGATCCAGAAGGAGACGATATAAGGCATCGAATATGTCCTTTGGGGAGATGTTGGAGATGGTGGCAATCCTGAAGAAGGCCAACTATGACGGGAAGTATGGACCTTACCCCAACCCCAATCTCAGAAAGGCCAAGATCATGGCAAAATTTGTTAAGAGTCTGCACCGGAATCTCGGGGTATGACGATCGAAAGATCAGCTCAGGAAGCGGTGATCGGACCTCAAATTAAGAGAGCACGAGCAGTACAGAAAGATCCGGAGAGTGCTGCAAAAAAGTAAGTAGTTGTCCTGTGTTCCTATTCTTTATGTTTATTACGTTCGTGCTGCTCCATGTGCTTTTCTTAACTGTTGTCCAGTTTAAAATGGCAACTTTCATGTTCATGGGCACATTATTCGTTCGTATGAAACATTGTTCGTTTGGCCTAGAAAACACCATTGTTTTGGCCATATGCATTTGAAAACATTTTTTAGGGCCTACTTGTCTGAAATGAATTTGGTTGTGTAGATGGGTTTGTTACTAGAATGAAATGCAAACTAGATTCTGTGTAAGGAGAGGACACTCAGCAGCTGTTTACACATCTGGACGCTGGAGCACTAGTGTGGGACACAAGAACACCCTTTTTATTATGGGGCTCACACAGGTGCTCCAGTGTATACTATAGGGGTGTCTCCATCTGTGAAGCTTGGACAAAACAGGTAAGTATTCAAGCTTGACAAAGGACAAGAAAAATGCAACATCTTGGAAATCTGCCAAAACAGACAATTGTACCCCACTTCCAAGCAATGTTTCATATTCCTATTTCTGCCATCAAATATCTCTGTGCTAATTATACCTATTTTTTTTTACATAGGGGAGAAAAGACTCGTAGGACACCCCTCATCCGAGGAGACCAGAGACCCCCCACCTCTGGAAGAAGGGGAAATCCACCCAAGCCAAGCAGAGCAGGAGGAGGAAGACGTGGTGGAAATTGGCACCAAACAGGTGAGTGTCTGTGACCACAGGCTCAGGTAAGAGATGGATGCCGGCATATTTATAATACATGGTGTTTTTTGGTTTCTATCTTTTTAGGTGATCGTGATGTTGTGGATCCAGATCCTTTCACCTCAGAAAGTGCACAGATCCTGATCGGGGAGATCATGGGGTGTAATAGGGACTTGGAAAACATCCAGAAAAACATCAATGATGTTCTAACAAAAAATGAAGAACATCATTGATGTTTTAGGGAGAGTTTAAAACCCCTCCAAATCCCTTTGCTTTTTTGTGTGCTAAAAATTAGGTACATTTTTTGACAAATTTGTAATAAAGCCAAATTTTGAAGATGCACACAGTGTGTCAACATGTGCTATCTGCCATCACGGGAGATCAATGGATGCGTTTTGGGGGTACAACCCCTTCCTCAATAATAAAGTAGCTGTGAGGAAGGGGTTGCACCCCCAAAACACATCCCTTGATCCCCCGTGATGGCAGGTAGCACATGTTGACATTCGGAAATTTGTGTGCATCTTCAAAATTTGGCTTTTCCTGGGGTGACTTCACCCCATCTGAACGCAATATCAAACACAGTTTGTAAATACTCATGTCTGATATTGCCTTCAAGTTCTACCAAATGTGAGCTTTGTAAGTTCAAGATTTGTGTCTTTCTTCTTGGTTTTAAACATGCCTGTTTTATCTTAAATGGACAGTTCTACTTTTTCTAATGTGACCTCAAAAATTGTTATACAACAAACATGTTGGTTTGTTTTAAAAACCTTTTACAAATGCACATGTGATTGTGCTGGTATTAAAAAGATTGATAATCAAGAATGTGTGGATTATTGTTTCAACGCTCCAACACTTTTGTTGTGTTCTAACTGGTGTTTTCTGTGACAATGGGTGTTATTTCCTAAGGTCAAGTCCACTTTGCACTACAAGTGCAGTTTCAACTGCACTTGTAGTGCAAAGTGTCTTTGCCTTTAGTAAATAGCACCCAACAATGCTTTGTAATGTTACACAATCACGCCATTTTCAGGACTCACCACATTTCTGTCAGGGTAAGCTAAAAGAAACACAAGCAGTAAATGTCACCAAAGATTTTAGTAGGTCAATTTTTATTTTAATATTGATAGCCCCCCTACCTGAAAAGAATTCAAAGTATCTTAGCCGGACATCAGGGCACTCGGGGGGGCAAGCCAGGACGGTCACTTTCAAGCGCCGTCAGGGTTGGTTCATTTTGAATTCCAGCCTCAGGCCCAACTGAGCCAGTATAGTTGGCAGAATGTTGCCGTAAAAAGTTGTGTAGAACACAGCACGCCAGGATTATATAATTCAGTTTATACTCCGCCATATGTATGGGTGTAAGAAATAGGCGGAACCGGCTGGCCATGATTCCAAACATGTTCTCCACCACTCTTCTGGCTCTGGCCAGCCGGTAATTAAAAACCCTCTGGTCCAGGGTGAGGGTCCTCATCGGGAATGGCCGCATAAGATGGTCCCCCAGTGCAAACGCTTCATCCCCAACGAAGACGAATGGGAGTCCTTCCACATTGTCTACTGGAGGTGGCAAGTCCAAGCTGCCATTCTGGAGATGCCTGTAGAACTCCGTCTGGGTGATGACTCCACCATCGGACATCCGGCCATTCTTCCCCACGTCTACATACAGGAACTCGTAAGTAGCCGACACCACCGCCAACATCACAATACTATTGAACCCCTTGTAATTATAATAGTATGACCCCGAGTTGGGTGGTGGGATGATGTGGACGTGTTTCCCATCAATTGCCCCTCCGCAGTTAGGAAAGTCCCACCGCTGTGCAAAGTGGGAGGCCACAGTCTGCCATTCCTGTGGCGTGCAAGGAAACAGTCAAACAAAAAAAAATTAGTAATTTTGCACATAAACAGGGAAAGCTGATTAGACACAAACATTCTTGCCCAACATCAAGATAACATTTATTTGAGGGAGTTTCTAAAGATCAAAGTATAAGGTACAACTATCAGATTCCCCCTTCCCCCCCTCATAGGCCATTTCTAACATTATAGGGGGGGAACTCTTGGACAGGTAACCCTCTCCACTTCATTGAGAGAAGAATGCCTAAATAATGGGTATTACTTTGGCCAGCCGCTCCTTAGTTACACTATTGTCAGCCCACTGGACAGGTAAGAAGTGTCATAATACAAAGATATAAATACACACTGTACACATTTTAGCACATTTGGACATTCTGCTATTACCTATCAAGATAACAATAGTATACAAAAACTTTAAACAGTACCATTTGAAAGTATACAGGCAGGCCCTTGCACTACATGCTTTGGGGAATTCATCCATAATCTGACCACAAAAGAGGTGGCTATAGTGTGTATGGGTTTGGCAAAGTCAGCAGATAGATGATTGAGGATAGATAGAGAATTGGTATCAGCTGACTTAGCAGTTGGGGGGAGGGAGGGTTCAAAATGATTTGGGGACCCCCCAAAAAAAGCCTCTGGCACTCTGCCTGAATTTAAAGCACAAATCACATTTCAAAACATTTTAGGGGGTGTTTGGGGTAAAGCACTACTATGGAGCTAATAAAATACATTGTTAAGTGACTACACGAGGTGAATATAGGGCCAGGAGACCATGCTGGGGAGGTAAGTGAAGGCAAATATGTATGAAGGACAACAAAAATAATTACATAAAAATCCAGCATGCATGAGGACAAAGGGGACATTCACAGCATATTACAATCATGGTAATTAGGGAATGAGGAAAGAAATACAATATATTAGTGTCATGGGTATGCAATAGAGGTTGTTTGTCAGCTTACCTGTTTCCATGTGTTCATCTCCTAAGACCAGCTGTCTCTCACCTGACTGCTTTTATTAACTCTCCTCTAGCATGGCTCCACCCCAGATCCTATTAGAGAACTCTATATTAACCTCTGCACTGCAGGTCAGTCCTGCTGATCAACCTTTGTGTGTTTGGTTTCCTGTTCCTGCCTGCTGTGTGCTCTACATTTATTTCTGTTACCGACCTTGGCGTGTTCTATACTATTCCTGTCTGCTCGTGACCCTGACCTTTTAGCGTGTCCCCGACTATCCCTGTTTGCCTGTGACCCTGAACCTTGGCGTGTATTCTGTTGTCCTTGTCTGCTTGTGGCCCTGACCTTGGCTTATTCCTTTACTATCCTTATCCTTCTGTTGCCTACTGAGGGTGTGAGCTGGGGGACTCTGGGGGTCGCGACCTGGAGCCAGTTGCAGCCCAGTCCATCCTCACCATCAGAGGCTCTGGTGAAAACTTGCTGGCTCTTAGACTCCGCGCCCCAGGGAATCCTATGCTCTAACCCCGGTGGGATCCGTATTGGTCTTCCAGCGACCCTGCCTTCCTTATACCCAGACTCCCATCCGCAGCAGTCAGCCGTAGGGTCCACTGCCTTGCGGTGGACTCCTGATCCCAACGGTGTGCATCTGTCACCTAGCCTCAAGGTGACCTGACAGTTTGATCAGCCATGGACCCGGCTGACCTGCCGCTTCCTGCAGCCGATCCATTGCAGGGCATATTTCGCAGACTCGAGACCCAGGAATCTAATCAGCCTCAGGTAATGCTATTCCTTAAGGATCTGGCTTCCCGCTTCGAGCAGCTCCAGGCCCCCTTGGGAAACCCGAACCTGCAGCCTCAAGTACAATTAGCAGCTAGCATATCTGGACTCCGGGGCTGCCGGCAATTTTATGGACTGGAGAACTGCTTCTTCTATGAAGCTTACCCTTTCTCCCCTTGCTACACCACTGGTAGTTTCAGCAATTGATGGCACTGTGCTCCCAGGGGGTCCTATACCTTTCCAGACGCTACCTATTAGGATGTCGGTAGGGATACTCCACCAGGAGTGGGTTTCCTTCCTCATTCTACCCAAGGCCTCTACCCCCATTGTATTGGGCCTTCCTTGGCTACAGCTCCACTCTCCACATGTGGTCTGGGTCTCTGGGCAGATCCTGGCTTGGGGTTCTTCGTGTTTCTCGTCCTGTCTTCTCAAGGTGGTCCCCAAGGAGAGACTTTCCATTGCTACCACATCCGTATCTTCTGATCTTCCCGCGGCATACAGCGATTACCGGGATGTGTTCTGTAAAAAGTCTGCTGAGGTGCTTCCTCCCCACATATCTTTCGACTGTGCCATTGACCTTGTCCCTGGAGCAACTGTGCCCAGGGGTCGTACCTACCCTCTGTCCATTCCATAGACCCAGGCCATGTCTGAGTATGTCGCCGAGAATCTGGAGAGAGGTTTCATCCGGGAATCCTCATCGCCTGCAGGAGCAGGGTTCTTTTTCGTTGCTAAAAAGAATGGTACCCTCAGACCCTGCATCGACTATTGAGGGTTAAACGCAGTGACCATCAAAAACCGATACCCCTTACCTCTAATATCTGAGCTATTCGACAGGTTGAAGGGGGCTTCCATTTTTACCAAGTTGGATCTCAGAGGTGCATACAATCTCATTAGAATACGGGAAGGTGACGAATGGAAGACTGCGTTTAACACTAGGGACGGGCATTACGAATACCTGGTTATGCCTTTTGGTTTGTGTAATGCTCCAGCTGTGTTCCAGAACTTTGTCAATTAAATCTTCAGGGATCTACTGTACCAGTTTGTTGTCATCTATCTGGATGACATTCTCATCTTTTCCGAAAATCTGCTTGCTCACAGAAACCATGTCCGCACCGTTCTTCAGCGCCTTAGAGAGAATAATCTCTATGCCAAGCTGGAGAAATGTTCCTTTGAATGTCCTGAGGTCCTGTTTCTGGGATGTTTTGTTTCTAGTTTGGGTCTTTGCATGGATCCCGGAAAGGTCTCGGCCATTACCATCTGGCCCCTTCCTGCTAGCCTCAAGGCCACACAGCGCTTTCTTGGCTTCACAAATTATTATAGGCAGTTCATAAGGAATTACTCTTCCATTGCCGTGCCTATTATCGCTTTAACCAAGAAGGGTGCGAATGCCAAAGACTGGCCTCCCGAGGCTGTCTCTGCGTTTCACAATCTGAAACAGGCCTTTGTTTCTGGACCTCTCTTGAGGAGACCAAATCCTGGGGATCCATTTTTTATTGAAGTAGACGCTTCTTCCATGGGGGTGGGAGCTGTGCTTCTTCAGTTCTTTGGGAAGAGACGTCAACCATGTGCGCTCTTCTCCAAAAAATGTTCTCAGGCAGAGAGAAATTATGCCATTGGTGATCGGGAACTTCTCACGATTAAATTGGCGTTGGAAGAGTGACGTCATCTCTTGGAGGGTTCCCCTCACTCCATTACGATCTTTACTGATCACAAGAATCTACAATACCTACAGAATGCTAAACGTCTGAACCCCAGACAGGCCAGGTGGAGTCTCTTCTTTTCCCATTTTAAATTCACGATTACGTACAAACCTGGTTCCTGCAATGGTCAGGCTGATGCGTTCTCTAGGTCATTTGACACTTTGGACGAGGAGTCCACCCCTGATCCAGAGCCGATCATTCCGACCTCATGCATTGTTATTGTTGCCCATTCCACCACCCTGGAATCAAAAATTCCTCCTGGCAAGACCTTTGTTCCCATGGAGCTAAGAGCTAAGATCCTTTGTTGGGGACATGATTCCAAGGTGGCAGGTCATGCTGGGTTCCTCCGATCCTTCCAGCTCATCAGTCATCTCTACTGGTAGCCTAACCTCTGCTCGGATGTTAAAGAGTACGTTAAGGCTTGTCATGTCTGTGCTCAGTCTAAATCTTCCACACTAGCCCCTGCTGGTCTTCTCATGCCCTTGCCCATTCCTAAGAAGCCCTGGTCTCACATCGCCATGGATTTTATCACCGATCTTCCACTGTCAGAGAATAATACAGCCATTTGGGTGGTAATCGATCGGTTCTCCAAGATGGCTCATTTTGTTCCTCTTCCTGGTCTCCCTTCTGCCTCTGCCTTGGTTCCTATTTTCGTAGGAGATTTTCCGCCTTCATGGTGTTCCTTCCCATGTCGTTTCGGATAGGGGTGTTCAGTTTACGTCCCGTTTTTGGAGAGCCTTTTGCAAATCCCTCAACATTACCTTGGATTTTACCTCTTCTTACCATCCCCAATCCAATGGCCAGATTGAGAGGGTTAATCAGGAGTTGGGGGTCTTTCTCCGTACCTTGGTCTCGGCTCATCACGATGATTGGGCATCACTACTTCCGTGAGCAGAGTTCTCCCACAAAAATCATGTCAACGTCAGTTCTCAGAAAACACCCTTTATCACTGTTTATGGAAGACATCCTCAACTCCCTCTTCCTATGACCTGTTCTTCCGACATGCCAGCCTTGGCTACTGTTCAGGAATCATTCAATTCCATGTGGGCTGACGTTCATGATTCCCTCCAGAAAGCTGCCAACAAATTCAAGAGTTTTGCTGACCGTCGCAGGCGTAAGCCGCCTTCTCTTCAGCCAGGAGACAAAGTCTGGCTCTCCACCAGGAACATCAAACTCCAGGTTCCTTCTCTCAAATTTGCCCCAGAATTCATTGGTCCGTACACCATAACTTCTAAACTGAATCCGGTTTGTTTCAAGCTCCAGATTCCCAAAAGCCTCAAAATCTCTAACTCCTTCCATGTTGCCCTTCTGAAGCCTTTAGTCCTCAATAAGTTCTCTCGTCCTCTCTCTACCGCAGCACCGGTCTCTGAGGATAATCAGGAGTACGAGGTTAGCCAAATTTTGGATTCCCAACTCTGTAGAGGCATTCTCCAGTACCTCGTGCATTGGAAGGGATTTGGTCCTGAGGAGAGGTTGTGGATCAAGGCTTCTGAGGTCTTTGCACCTTGTCTGTTGAGGAAGTTTCATTTGAAGTTCCCCTCTAAACCTGGTCCCAGGCGGGGAAGGGGGAGGCCTCGTAAGAGGGGGGGTACTGTCATGGTTATGCAATAGAGGTTGTTTGTCAGCTTACCTGTTTCCATGTGTTCATCTCCTAAGACCAGCTGTCTCTCACCTGACTGCTTTTATTAACTCTCCTCTAGCATGGCTCCACTCCAGCTCCTATCAGAGAACTTTATATTAACCTCTGCACTGCAGGTCAGTCCTGCTGATCAACCTTTGTGTGTTTGGCTTCTTGTTCCTGCCTGCCGTGTGCTCTACATTTATTTCTGTTACCGACCTTGGGGTGTTCTATACTATTCCTGTCTGCTCGTGACCCTGACCTTTTGGCGTGTCCCCGACTATCCCTGTTTGCCTGTGACCCTGAACCTTGGCGTGTACTCTGTTGTCCTTGTCTGCTTGTGGCCCTGACCTTGACTTATTCCTTTACTATCCTTATCCTTCTGTTGCCTACTGTGGGTGTGAGCTGGGGACCCTGCGGGTCACGACCTGGAGCCAGTTGCAGCCCAGTCCATCCTCACCATCAGAGGCTCTGGTGAAAACCTGCTGGCTCTTAGGCTCCACGCCCCAGGGAATCCTACGCTCTAACCCGGGATCCGTGTTGGTGTTCAAGTGACCCTGCCTTCCTTATACCCGGACTCCCATCCGCAGCAGTCAGCCGTAGGGTCCACTGCCTTGTGGTGCACTCCTAAACCCAACGGTGTGCATCTGTCACCTAGCCTCAAGGTGACCTGACAATTAGCAAACATTATATACAATAAAATGTGATGTTAAAGGATAAAAATCTTACCTTAATATACTCCTTCTGCATGACCTGGACGATGGCAGAACAGGTCTCTGGGATAATGATCCCCAGAGCCTGGGGGGAGATGCCTGTCGAGAACTTCAAGTCCTGCAGGGTGGCGACTAGCCTCTGCTCCGGAGTGATGGCTTGCCTCATGCAGGTATCCTGCCTGCTAATATAAGGGGTCAGCAAAGCCAACAAACGGTGAAATACGGGGTCAGTCATCCGGAGAAAGTTCCTGAAATCATCAGGATTATTCTCACGGATCTCACGGAGCAAAGGCATATGACAGAACTGGTCACGCTGAAGCAACCAATTCTTGGTCCATGAACTCTTCCCCACCCTGTTCATGGACTGGACTTGTGTCAAGGTCAGGACCCCAACACCAAGCCCCCGCACAGCACGAACTCTATGAGGAGTACGTATACGCAATATGGCTAGAAATTGGTCGGCTGCTCAGAACGAAGTAACAGAACGCACTGAAGAACAGCAAGGCCTGTGAAGAGCGACCTGAAAAACAGTAACGAGTGGACAAGATCGCACTCAATAGTACAATACGAACTGACTGCACGCACTGAAGAGCAGATACAAACTCACATGCACAAACTAAACAGCAGAAAACGATCTGAAAACCACGAGTCTGAAAAAGCATGAATCGTCTCTCACCAAACTTTTTACTAACACGAGATTAGCAAAAGGAGCCCAAAGGGTGCCGCGCTTGGTTCTTAAGTGGCCTTTTCTAGTCTCATCGTACGTGGTGTATGTCAAAGCGTTCTTGGTGAGCAGAAATTCCGACAAATTTGTGTGACCGTGTGTACGCAAAACAAGTTTGAGCCAACATCCGTCGGAAAAAATCCATGGATTTTGTTGTCGGAATGTCCGATCAATGTCCGATCGTGTGTACGGGGCATAACTGTGAGGTCTTACAGAAAAAATATAAATACGCTGCGCTAAGGTATAAAATGTCAATACTATAAAGTATGTGTCTAAATAATAATCCAAATGACAATTATGAGGATGATATATACATGGTTTGCTGAAAGTACTAATAGCGTTTCCTACATCAGCGCAAAATATGCAACTAAATCAGCAAATATTCATAAAATATAATATAAGTCAGTATAACATAAAGTGCAACGTGCAAAATAGTCAGCTAGATGTGATTACATCAGTGCAAAATTTGCAAATAATCAGCTGGTGCCAAAATACATAATGGATCAATAAAAAATCGAACATACAAAATAAATCAATAAGACATAAAGTGCAACGTGCAAATAATATACTACAGTAAATATAATGTGTGCAAAATACAAAAAAGTGCGAAGTGCCACACAATCCTCATCAACTATATCTTTTCCAACCCCCCCCCCCCATAGGTCTAGTGAGGCCTTAGGTCCAGCAGATATTACTGGTTTTTACCCTACTTCACCCTACCTTGAAATCTTGATGTACTAGGGAATTTATTCCAGGTGGTATCTTGAGTTACCATTATTTAACTTTTTACCCTGTTCATCTTTCTATTAATTGTATGAACAATATTATCATGAATGTTTATTATATGACATTATGTACCTACCCGTTTTATCTTGTATGCATTTTGCGATTGTAACGTATGTGCTCTGGTATTATGTCAATAAATTCCTCTATGTTCATCTTATTACCTGCTTGCTGGTACATGCTTCATATAAAGTCCCAACCTCCCCTCCAATAATCCCCTTGTTTGTGCTATAGATTTGTGATGGAAACGCTTGACCTTACCAGGTCTTGGTTTCATTTAAAGTCCCTAGGGATGGAAATGGGTGACCTTACCAGGCCATGATTTCCTCAAAGTCCCTAATACCAAAAACCCCCTTCTCTTGTATTTATGCATAGGGATGGAAGCTTGTGCCTTGCTCTATGTGGCTAAACCTTTTACCTTCCCTGCCCCTAATGACCTTAGTGACACCTCCCCTGTGTTTTATTCTTAGTATTCTCATTCTACCAAGCCCATCCATAATATCCCTTGTTATTTATATTGTTTATTTTCCTTCCAACCCTGTTACCCTTCCCACATCCCTGATGGGGCTGTGTTGTTGGTGGTGTAGTTCGGCGGGGCCGCCTTGTTGCCTGGTCCTTATCCCCCTCGGGAGCCGCGACGCGCCTTGCGGGTCTCCTCCCTCCCCCGGGCCTCCCCCTGGGGGGGGTGGACACTTGACCAATGCGCGTCGACGTCACGCAATACGCTGTGCGTGCGGCCTCCCCTGTGCAGCACCGTCACGTGCAGCGTTCACTCCACCTCATGGGCCAATGGGGAGGTTCTTCCGCGCCGTCTTGCCGGCTGTGTCCGACTTGCGGTGCTCCTCCCCCTGCCACACGGCGTGACGTTGGTGGGCGGCACTCGCGGCAGCGTTATCTGGACGCTCTCCGGGGTGGCACGGGCACTCGAGGTTCTCCACACAGGCGATCACACACTTCTGGAATTTCCTCTCCCAGGACCTCACCACTGTCAGGTACACTCACTACCTTTCCCACCTTGGTTACTACACCTAGTTGATTTGGTTTCTCCACCTCACTTCACTCCATCACAGTTTTTTCTCTTCCCCATCCCCCACACTCTCCATCACTCCACCCCATATCTGGGGGCTCCCTTCCCTCTCTTTCTTACATTTCTCCTTACATGCCTACATACCTTCACTCTTATCCACCTTTCTCTAGACCTTCCTCGGTTCCTGTGCCTGCCCTGGTCGGTGTTCGTTGCCGTCTCCGCGGGGCTCCCCACCTCGGCTCCCGTTGGGGGTCACCTGGATGGCTCATGGGGCCCCGCCGCTGCACTGTCACTATACAGTCTCTCAGTGAGTATTCCCATACAGTAACTTTGGGGGCTTGTTTACCACGCTCCCCCATTACCAATGTCTCTTGTCCTATTGCATTATGTAATTATCCCAATATATTTCCAGATACCACACGGGCTCGCTCCTGACGAGTGGCATGGAAGCCACGAAACGTGTTGAGCCAACATATGCCGTGTTTAAACTGTCTATCCAGTCCTCATCAACTATATCTTTTCCAACCCCCCCCCCATAGGTCTAGTGAGGCCTTAGGTCCAGCAGATATTACTGGTTTTTACCCTACTTCACCCTACCTTGAAATCTTGATGTACTAGGGAATTTATTCCAGGTGGTATCTTGAGTTACCATTATTTAACTTTTTACCCTGTTCATCTTTCTATTAATTGTATGAACAATATTATCATGAATGTTTATTATATGACATTATGTACCTACCCGTTTTATCTTGTATGCATTTTGCGATTGTAACGTATGTGCTCTGGTATTATGTCAATAAATTCCTCTATGTTCATCTTATTACCTGCTTGCTGGTACATGCTTCATATAAAGTCCCAACCTCCCCTCCAATAATCCCCTTGTTTGTGCTATAGATTTGGGATGGAAACGCTTGACCTTACCAGGTCTTGGTTTCATTTAAAGTCCCTAGGGATGGAAATGGGTGACCTTACCAGGCCATGATTTCCTCAAAGTCCCTAATACCAAAAACCCCCTTCTCTTGTATAAAGTGCAACGTGCAAAATAGTCAGCTAGATGTGATTACATCAGTGCAAAATTTGCAAATAATCAGCTGGTGCCAAAATACATAATGGATCAATAAAAAATCAAACATACAAAATAAATCAATAAGACATAAAGTGCAACGTGCAAATAATATACTACAGTAAATATAATGTGTGCAAAATACAAAAAAGTGCGAAGTGCCACACAATAAGTGTAAACATATAATCCAAAAAACAATAAAGTACGCGATCAGTGAATCTTAATATATAATATTAAAATTAAAAGTGTATGAAAAAAGTCTGTAATAAAAAATGTCCATAAAGAAAATCCAGCATGCTCCAAATATTCTTAGTGCTCAAGAAACCATGCTCAAGTGTCATCCAGTGACCCCCCAGGACAGCCGCTCACCTCAGAGCGTGTGACTCAGCTGTGATACTGAGTCTAAACATGCTTAGGAGCCATCCTACGGTTCAGTGATGGTATCCAGATGCACAGCCTTAGCAGCAGCTCCACAAGTATAGAAAATAGAAGAAAAAAACTGGATAGTATAATATCGTTTAAAAAGGTTTATTGAAGTAAAAACACTCCCCGCAATGGGGTACTCACAGATTCAGGGTGCGTGAGTGCACCAACCTAGCAATAGCCTCCAGATGATAAATGTCAGAGAGGGTAAATTGTGCGTCGCATCACAGCGAGATGAATAGCTCCGTGCTCCATCCTGGCCCCTCCCCTACGCGTGTTTGACACAGGGTCATGTGTCTTCTTCAGGGAGACATGATTGGACGGACACTATGCAGCATAAATATACTCATCGCGGCCATCTTGCCATAGATTGCGGACACTCTAGTGTCAGGCTTCATATACTAAACTCCGTATATTAAACAGCGCTGCAAAGACCAGCAGCCATTTGAAGAACCAATAATAATAATAAAAAAAATCAATCTTATGTACAGCGGAAAAAACTGTTTAGATATGACTCCTAAAGTCTTACAGTGTTGTGGCAACACCAACACCTAAGGCCCCAATTTCTGCAGAGTATATAGGGCAGGCCCCTACTTTCAAACATCCAACTTACAAACGACTACTTGCAAATGGAAGGAGACAACAGGAAGTGAGATGTAATCTACCCCTAGGAAGGGAAATTCTCTCCTGTAAGAGTTAATATGGGAAAAACGTGTCTCCTCTCCACTCCTCCTCTCCTTTCCACTGATGATTTATCAACAATGCTTTATCAACAATCCTTGTTTCACTAAAAACCCCGAATTGTCAAAAAACATTTGTCATTGGGACAGAAAGTGAGGTGAAATCTTCTGAAGAGGTGCACAGACAGCAAAACAAATGTCTCAGGGGTGATAACCCTTCCCTATGTTTTCCAAAAAGCTTAAAATAGATTTTTTGGCTGGAGCTACACTTTAAAAATGTACCAGTTCAAAATTACAAACAGATTCTACTTAACAACAAACCTACAGTCCCTGTCTTGTTTGCACCGCCTGTATACTGCTGTTCAGAGTATATAGGGCCTTTGGGCCCCACACCTTTCCTTTTTTTAATTTGGGTGCGAGGTTCCCCTTAATATCCATACAAGACCCAAAGGGCCTGGTGATGGACTGGGGGGTACCCATGCCGTTTGTCTCACTGATTTTCATCCATATTGCCGGGACCCGACATAACATTAAGCCGCAAGCAGTTTTAAATGACTTTTATTCCTTTAAAAATGTAATTTTGTGCAGGAACTAAGCACGCACCACTTTACAGGCATACTATAGACACCCCCAGGTATGATATTTAAAGGAATATTTCACCTTTTTTTCACTTTAAGCATCATTAAAATCACTACTCCCGAAAAAACGGCCGTTTTTAAAACTTTTTTTGCATTGATGCATGTCCCCTGGGGCAGGACCTGGTCCCCAAACCCTTTTTAGGACAATACCATGCAAATTAGCCTTCAAAATGAGCACTTTTGATTTTGAACATTCGAGTCTTATAGACTTCAATGGGGTTCTAAAGTAAATTTTCGGTCCGTTTGCAGGTTCTGGTGCTAACCGAACTGGGGGGTGTTCAGGTCATCCCTATTCTCAATCTGTACAGGGTAAGGACGAGGCACCGAGGTGGTAAAGCGGTTGCAGACTAAAGGTTTTAATAAGGAGACATGAAATACATTTTAGATACGCATATTAGAAGGAAGGTCTAATGCGTGAGCCACTGGGTTAATCCTGCAAAGAATACGGAAAAGCCCAATAAACCAAGGTGCGAACTTCAGAGAGAGAACACGAAGTCAGAGGTTGCGAGTTGACAGCCAGACCCTGTCCCCAACCTGGTAGAAAGGCGCAGGAAGGCGTCTGCGGTCAGCATGGAGTCTATACCTATCATTAGCATGTCGCAAAGCCTCCTGGACTTGTGCCCAAATGGAACGAAGACCACAGAGATGCTCCTCTAATGCAGGAATACTCTGCGTAACAAACAAGTCAGGCCTGAATTTAAATAAAATATTGAAAACTATCATCAAGTGTGGACCTACTTCCTTCAAGGGCAAGTAAGTGTGATCTATCCTGGGGACCAGAAATGTCCTAAAGGGTGGGGGTTTCAGTATCTATAAGACTTCTTTAAGTGGAGGAATGCTGCACATTTAAAGCAGACCTACACCCCCCAGATCATTGAACCAGATCTTCTAAGACACTGTGCATAGCTTCTAAACTCCACAATATAAATCAGGACTTCTTTTTTACACTTTAGACCTGGCATCGCCCATCCATCCACACACCACACACACAGGTGAGAATTACATTCCCCTGCTGCCTTAGCCTCCTTGAATTTCCATGCCACATAGGTGGCTGTAGGAGTAGGGAATAACATCATCCAAAGGGTGAAGATGTGGTCGTTATTGGGGACTATCTGCGTGAACCCGGAAGAGGCAACTGGATTTCAGTGACTGAGGAGGACCAAAATGGCATTGCGGAATCTTGTATAGCTAAATGTTTCCCCCTGCATGTGTTTTTTAAACTGTTACTTAGTGTTACAACAAGGGCATGGTTAGGAGAATGACCTTGCACGAAGTGGAAGAACATTTTAAGAATGTCTATATACTTTAAAACCCTTATGCCACGTACACACGAACGGACTTTCCAGCAGACTAGGTCCGACGGTCTTCCCGATGGACTTTCAGGAGACTTCCGACGGACTTTCCAAATGCATGGATACGCGCACATATGACCGGACTTTCCGGCAGAATAGGTCCAACGGTCTTCCTGGTGGACTTTCAACGGCATTACGGCGGACTTCCGAACGAACGGACTTGCCCACACACGAACTAAAGACCGTTCATTTTGAACATGATGAGGTACGATGGGACTAGAAAAGGAAGTCAATCCTTAATTAATACCTTGCAAGCCCCGTCGCAGAGCATACCAGGCCCTCATGTCTGGTATAGATTTTAAGAGGAACCACCTACACCGAAAAAACGGCATGGAGGTCCCCCCTAAATCCATACCAGACCCTTATCTGAGCACGCAGCCCGGCCGGTCAGGAAAGGGGGTGGGAACGAGCGAGCGCCCCCCCTCCTGAACGGTACCAGGCCGCATGCCCTCAACATGGGGGGTGGGTGCTTAGGGGAAGGGGGGCGCCTTGCCGCCCCCCCACCCCAAAGCACCTTGTCCCCATGTTAATGAGGACAAGGGCCTCTTCTCGACAACCCTGGCCGTTGGTTGTTGGGGTCTGCGGGTGGGGGGGCTTATCAGAATCTGGGAGCCCTCTTTAATAAGGGGCACCCAGATCCCGACATCACCCGGTGACCCCGCCCCTTATGACGTCACAGTCCTGGGGCATGCTGGGACTGTGCCGTCATAAGGGGTGAGGTCACCACCAAAGACTTATATAGGCATGGGGCGTGGTAACTGGGTGATGTCATGACATGACATCACCCTGTGACCCTGCCCCTTATGACGTCACAGTCCTGGGGCATGCTGGGACTGTGCCATCATAAGGGGTGGGGTCACCACAAAGTGATCACGCCCCATGGCTATGAACACAGCATATGAACACCACACCGTGAATACAGCATTACAGTGGGAGAGAGCATTGTGTCAACATAGGAAGAAGAGAGGAGGGAAGAAGATGATGGAGAAGACCAGGCCACCACTAGCAAGAGAGCAGCAAAAAAGCAGAAGATAGTGGAGGAGCCCAGCAGAAGAACCGGAGAGCGGGAGAAGAACCGGAGAGCGTAGAAGAGGCCAGAGAGCGGGAGAAGAAACGGACACCGGGAGAAGAGGCCAGAGAGAGCGAAGAAGTCAGAAGAGACCCCCGAAGTCAGAAGAAGACCCTCGGGGCTGCATAATAAATTACTTTAAAAACCTGTCTAGTGTGTTTTTTTTATTGACACTTTTTTCCCCAGGTGAATGGGTAGGGGTACGATGTACCCCACACTCATTCACATAGGGGTGGGGAGCCGGGATCTGGGGGCCCCCTTATTAAAGGGGGCTCCTGGATTCCTGACCGGCCAGGCTGTGTGCTTGGATAAGGGTCTGGTATGGATTTTGGGGGGCCCCCACACCATTTTTTCTGGCGTAGGGGGTTCCCCTTAAAATCCATACCAGACCTAAGGGACATTGTCGCCTCTCTCTTGTGCTTACTGCAATAGGAAAATGTGTTTTTCCTATTGCAGCCAGCGTGAGATGTATAGTACCCTGTCGCAGAGAACCAGTGCTATAGGATCGCGCTGGAAACATTCTCGCGGGTGGGTGCTGTAGCTGCCCTTGCGTCGAATCTGGTCCGTCGGACAAGCATACAGACGCACGGGATTCACCATAGGAACTGGGTCCGGCGGAGTTCCGGCGGAAAGATTTGAAACATGTTTCATATCTAAAGTCCATCAGATTTTTGACCGAAAAGGCCTGTTGGAAGTCCTATGAAGCCCACACATGGTCGGATTGTCCGACGGATTCAGTCCGTCGGACCAGTCTGGTCGAAAAGTCCGCTCGTGCGTACAGGGGATTAGTCTGATCACAGATGCACTTTAAAGGTGACTTACTATTCTATAAAATTCTCATTTGGGCAATGGCTTACTATATATTTTACATGTATTATTCCTCTACAAACATGCTAAATGTTTTTTAAATTTTACATTTTAATTTAATTTTAAATATATTTTTTTTTTATTTGAACACTAAAGCCGCGTACACACGGTCGGACTTTTCGTCTACAAAAGTCCAACGGACGCTGACGGACTAAAGCTGGCTGGTAATCCGATCGTGTGTGGGCTTCTCCGGACTTTCAACGTACTTTTTTAGCCTCAAATCCGACGTACTTTAGATTTGAAACATGCTTCAAATCTTTACGTCGTAACTACGACGGACCCCGAAATCCGCTCGTCTGTGTGCTAGTCCGACGGACAAAAACCCACGCTAGGGCAGCTATTGGCTACTGGCTATGAACTTCCTTATTTTAGTCTGGTGTACGTCATCACGTACGAATCCATCGGACTTTTGTGTGGTCGTGTGTAGGCAAGTCCGTTCGTTAGAAAGTCTGCCACAAGTCCGCCGCAAGTCTGCCGAAAGTCCTCCGGAAGTCTGTTGGACAGGCTGTCGGACTTTTGTAGCTGAAAAGTCCGACCGTGTGTACGCGGCATAAGGGTAAAGAAAAAGTGTTAAAAGGAGAATGCTGTTGAGGAACACTGAAGCATATGAGCTGCCTTTCTCACTTTTCACAGGCATTACATTAGTCATATGTCACTTCAGCAGAACTCCCCAAAGGCAGGATAACACATAGTCATTTAGAATCCTTTAAATTAAACCATGATCTTTCAACTGTCCCTCATTTCATGTAAACGGAATAGCTTTAGGGGTTTAGTGAAGAGGTGCAAAAAGATCAAGTACTCTTGTGTCAGAGATTTACTGGATACTTGAGTCACAAAAAACATTAAGTCCTCAGATCTTTTTTCTACCTTACAGTTATATACAATATTCACAATACATTTAGATTATCAGTGCTTATTATGCCAAAAGCTTTGTACTTTGTACTTTCATTTCTTTCTTTTTTAATATTTATTTATTCTCTACTCATGTTTCCTAATTTTTTTAGATAAGGCAGATATTTTTAGCCAGAAACAACAAATGCAAATTTTTTTTCTTGATGTCATTTGTAAAAATTTTAACTGGAAAATATAATGCTATTTGAAGAAAAGTTGTCCTATAAAAATTTTATATAATCACTTTCCCATTGCTGGCTGAGGAAATAGTAAAATTGCACTACTAATTAGAAAAACTTGCATGCAGATGTAATGGACAAATGTGGATGCCCATTGTACATTTATTATAAGAATTATAAATATAAATAGGTCATGTGCTTTTTGTGTGTTGAGATTTTTTTTTACATTAAACTGATTCCATTCACATTATTATTTAAAATAAATTAATGAATTACTATCCCTATCTGATTTTTAAATCTATTTTATATATAAGCTTATATATATGCTTTAAAGAGGCCTTTTCACAAATCAAAAAAATTCAGCACCTGCCCCTAGCAATAGAAGAGGCTAAATATTTGGCACTTTGGTGGGTGGCAAGTAGTATCTTCGCTGTCTTCATGAGCTCCAGGCACTGTTGATATGCTACACAAAAGGACAGGGCAGAATACCCAATTTTTCTCTGCTGTATTTATGTAACACTTACAGATCTTGCTCTGAACCCCATCCTGTGACTGCACAGTGAAAGGAAAAGCAGCAGAGTGATGAGCACATCTCTCTTTCACTCTCCTCCTCCTACAGTATGCCTCTTGAAAGATGCAATTTCACCTTTAATCACTAGTCCTGACTATCGTCTTATTATCTAATTATAATTACCTTACATCAGCCGATTTCATAGCTTCACACCCAAATATATATCTCTATGCATAGAAAAAAGCGTACATGAATAATTCACACAGCAAAATTCTTCATACATTGTTCAGTTTATTATACTGGACATGGTGTTAAAAAATAATGAAAGGTAGGTGTTACAGACCATCGTCCAACAATAAGGGGTACATATTCAAATGACACATTTCCTTTTTAACATACAATCAGCCAATCACAGTCATTAACTCTTTATCTAAGCAAACCAACCATGTCACATTATATCATGTCACCCAGACAGATATAACTCGAGACTATCCCATGACAACTAAAACCCCCTATGTCTAGTTTCCTTTTCAATACAAAGCACTTCTTACACAACAATATATTTACTTAAAAATTATAACTTTTAAAGGTACAGTTCATATATTAGATTGCAAAACACAAGGGGGCCTTTTAGATGACCCTTTCAATCTCTCTATTGTCCCAAACATGACAATCACAAACCATGTTGCTCCCAATACGCCCCCGACATTCACCTGGACTACATTCCCATAAATGTACCACTATCCTAAGCATCCTAAGCATGTACAAATAGAGAACAATAAACACATCAGAATTAGTAGATATTAGAACTGCACGATTCTGGCCAAAATGAGAATCACAATTTTTTTGCTTAGAATAAAAAGATCATCACATAGTTAGTAAGGTTGAATAAAGACACCAGTCCATCCAGTTCAACCTGAGTAAGTGTGGGTCTACAACCCTGACCCTTGTCCCTAACCCTGAACATCGCACACTCACATCAATCCCTACCCTCAATCCAAGGTCCCCATTCATATACTAGGGCCAATTTTGGACAGAAGCCAATTAACCTACCAGCATGTCTTTGGAGTGATTCTCTTACGATTCTCGTGACATAATATCTTTCACATTATACAAAAAAAATTAGGCTAACTTTACTGGTTAGTTTTTTTTTTAAATTCATTAAAGCATTTAAAAAAAAATTGCACTTGAAAGACCGCTGCACAAATACAGTGTGACATAAAATATTGCAAAAAACATCATTTTATTCTCTAGGGTGTCTACTAAAAAAAATATATAATGTTTGGGGGTTCTAAGTAATTTTTCTAGCAAAAAAAAAAAAGATTTTAACTTGAAACCAACAAATGTCAGAAAAAGGTTTAGTGTTTAAGTGGTTAAACTTCCCTCACTTACACACAAGTCTATTTCATTGATAAATTGTTACAATGTTTCTAGTTAGTTCAACTGATAAAGAATGACAAAGAATTCTTGGCAGACTGCCCGGTTTTTTCCTTCCTTTCTTTTGACGGCTGTGGCTTCAGAAGAGCAGAGAGAATTCTTTGCATAGCAAGAATCGTGAAACACTTTAGTCAAGATCGCAACGGGGGAAAAAATTGCGATAACGATTCTTGACGATTAATCGTGCAGCTCTAGTAGATATCAAAATCTCGGCTGCATAGCAATTGTCCATGAAATATAAAGGGGGAAGGGGCAAGACAGTCCATAAAAGCAAGTGGGAGGGGCATGAGAGCCTTTAGGCCAAATGAAAAATAGTCCCAAAAAAAACACAAAAAAAAGTCTCTTGTATGAATGTCCATTAAATTCAAAAAGGAAGGAAAAGTATTATACATTATAATTCTCATTGTCCTAAACTTGTCCTAAACTTTTCCCAAAACTTTTGGGTCGATTATGTGCTCATTCATATTTACAGAGATCCTCCACCTCAAACCCTGCCTCTTTATAAGGACATAACTCGATATCCACAGACAGACTGGAACTAATGCATTGGGCTACACCTGGGTCTTTGGGCTGGCATCTGGATCTCTCCCTTGTGATTATCCCTGGAATTTCATAGACCTTGGGCGTGCGTCATTGGCTAACCTTCAAGGTGTCATTTCCAGGAACATTTTCCATCAGGAGTCCACCTTTACTCATCTCAGTACCTTCCATTAGAACAACAAATATGATCAACGAAGATTTCCTTGTAAAAGCTGTAGTCATTTATTCAAGTAACTTGACATCTGGGTAGGGTATAGGGAATGGGGTGGGAATTTCTTCTTGTGCATGGGGCTAGGGGTGAATACTGGCTGGCTGGGGTGAATACTCCTCACCCAACATGAATAACCACAGAATCTACCCAATCAATTCAGGCCTTAGCTATAAAAATAATATTCTTTATTAATTCAAGCATAAGTAAAGCATGCAGAAATAAAAATGTTTCCTCAGCAAGAGTTTTCATTATATAGATTCAATATATTTAACTATATTTAACTAAACATTTTTCCCAAATCCAGTATTACAGCAGAATTTAAAAAAAAATAAATAAACACCTTTAGTTCCTTTTATCCCCGGGACCCAAGTGGATCCGAGGGTCTCAGAACAGAACATTTTACCCAAACACATATTCTGACTCAGAAGTTAGCCTCCCAACTTTTGCAAATATATCTGACCATCAGCAACAAACAAAACATTGATGAATAACAACACTACATCAGTAACACTTTATGGTTGAAATTCTGGGAATTGAAAAGGTAAATATATCATGAATAGTGACTGTTATTCAAACAAACTTTCCCCTCAAATTTTAGCATTTAATGGACTCAATATACATGCAACAATTTATTTTGGTCCTGATTACTTAATTTCAGTAACTCTTCAAACATTTATAATTTCACCCTTTCTTACCAAAATCCCATTATCAAATTTTAATTTTAAAGCCAAACTTTTAGGGAAATCTTTTGTAAATACACATATATATTATCAGGAACATGAGCCTAGTAACCTCTACTCCCAAAATAAGAGAACACAATATCTCATGAGATAACTATCTCTTTGTGTACATTTTAAACAAACTTAGATGCTTTACCAATCAAATAATGCCTTGTGCATTCATTAAACACAATACAACCACTTTCTCATTCCACATTCATTGGCCATTCCATTCATTCTCCATTTAGAACATTTTTCCATATCTTCCCCTCGAACACCTTTTCCCATTTTATTTTTTTTTAAATCCATATCTCACCTGAAGTATATTTTTTTTTCCTCTAGTGGTAGCTTAGTACATAGGATTATACAACCTTAAGTTACTTCCCTTTTTTTTTTCCTAACCACAATTCCTCTGGCACAATGCCTGGAATGGTTAACTTCCTCTTATTTTATTTTATTTTTTTATTTTTATTTTTTTCATAGCATGAATATCTATTTCTTAATTATAATATTCTTAAACTTGTGTTAACCAAAAAGGTAAAAATCAAACATTTTAAAATTCCTAATCATTGTTATAATTATTCCAATATTATATGAATTGTATTAACTTAAACACAACTAAAACAAAATTATTTGCACAAATAACCATTCCCTTGTTTGTAACAGGCAATATATCCCAGTACAATGCCAAGTTCCCATTTCCATTTCATTATCAACAAATGGGCCTAACTACCCCTCAATCATACGATCTATTTTTTTACACAATTAATCTTGAAACACCTTTCTAAGCTCTTTTATAACACTATAATGGCATTTATTGAACACCTCAGAGTCCGAAATATAGTACATTTGTTGATATTGAAAAAAAATACCTTCCAAAGCTTCAAAAATGTGAGGATAGGCGATAGGCCATTACACAATAAAAAAATTCCTTAAAGTCAGACTCTAACTAAAATAATCAAAATACCCCAGCTATAAGTTGAAATGTTACTCTTAAAAAAATGTATCTTGCAATTATCTTATTTCAAAAAAAATTTATTTTGAAAATGAAAGGTTCAGACAAAAATTAACAACCAGTTCAATACATAAATCTCAAACAGTCTCAGAAGTTACAATCACCAAAGTGACAATCATTGACTTTCCTTTACCGAGATCATTATAAACCAAAAATAAGGTTACAAAGTATAGAGTATTTGAGAATGAGGAGGCATGGTGGCCTAGGCGCATATTAAAGAACTTGCTAGGGGCTTGAAAAGGCTAATGTGCTTTCCAGCGTGGTGTTAAAACAAAAAAAAACAGATATGACCACAGGAATGAGAGATTCAAGCTCAGACCCCGGATCTATTGACAGACCACCCCAATGGGAGCATACTGTGGCCTGCCCGGTAGGCCCGGGTTCCAGATTCCTGTGTCATTGCCCAAAAACTACAACTGAGCCATACTAAGTCATTCGTGCCTTGAGAACTGTTTATGGTTTTTTGCAATAGAAGTCTTGACTGAAAACCAGCCTCACGGCCTAGTGATAACAGGAAAGACTACTACATTAACAGTAAAATTATGAAATCAAAAATTTAAATAATGAAAAACTACCGCCCATTCCCCGGCATCTCCTGAGAGAACTTGACCTTTGTAATTCTGTATAGGAGACAAGAGAGTCTTCAGAAAAGAGGGAGGAAGAAGATGTAGAGAGGAGGGGCAGGTAGGGTGGGGGAATATTCTGCAAAAGATTCCATCTCACAATGGAGCTTGTAGTATGACCAGAAACAGGGGAACTTTACAGTATTTGGCCCATGGATCCCAAATAGCGAAGAATGTTTTGTTTTTGTCATTTATTTTAGCAACGATTTGTTCCTGTGCCATTATCCACTACACCTTCCTTTTAAAACCTTGTAGCGAAACGCTAGGTTTCTTCCAGGACTTTGCTAAAGAAGCCTTAGCTCCTAAGAGGATAAAGAAAATTAGCTTCTGTGAAAATTTTGAAAAAGTCTTAATCTTCCCATTAAGCAAAGCAATGGAAGGATCAGGGGAGACTGTTTGCTGTAAAACAGATTCAATATATTGAATTATTTGAATTAATTAATTATGTGGCCCCTGATCACCGGCTTATGGGCTGCCCAAACGGTGGATGGGGAAACCTCCCCCGTTTGGTTAGTTCGGAAGTAATCTTTGATGGCCTCTGCTATGCCCTGACAATTGATGGGATCACTGAGGAGAGATTCTTGTAATCTCCAACGTGGCGGGCCCTTAGAGGGTCCTCCCTTCTGAGCTACTACCAAGACCAACACGTGATCTGACAACGGGGAGTCAATAATCCTAAAGTTACGGACAAGCGGGATTGTGCGCGAGCGTGTAAAGATGTGGTCTATCCTGACGAGGGAGTTATGCGGGACCGAAAAGTGGGTGTAATCTTTTTTGTGTGGGTTCACTTCCCTCCAAATATCCACCAAACCCTTCTCAAATAGTAGAGCTGCTATTCTAGTACTCTGTTTGGATGGGCATTTAGGTTTAGAAGTACCATTCGCTAGTCTATCAAGTGCAGAATCGAAGGCGATGTTCGAGTCCCCTCCAATAAATATTGTACCTTTGAGGTGGGGTTGTAATTTTTTAAGTAATAGGTCGAAAAACTTTCTTTGACCTCTATTAGGCGCATAATACGAAACAAATGTATAAAATTCACCATCAATGAATCCAGAAATTAGCAGGAAACGCCCCTGGGGATCGACTATCTTCTCTGTTTGCGAGACATTCAAATGCTTGGCAAAGCAGATGGCCACCCCTTTGGTTTTGTTTTCGGCTGAGGACAAGAAGAATTGTGGATAGTTTTGATGGAGGAATGAGGGTTTGTAGTTTACTGGGAAGTGTGTTTCCTGTAAAAGCAGGACGTCAATATGCATAGATTGGTAGGACTGAAATATCTTTCTACGTTTAACTGGGGAATTTAATCCTTGGGTGTTGTGTGATATGATTCCAAGAGGAAGATTCCGTTCTTTTAAACTAGCCATGGTCCAGAGGGGAGTAAACTGTCATTGCAAACCGCGGCTTACCGTTTCCCATGGAACGTGAAAGCTGTCTGTAATCTGTCGGGGAAGCAAGATGTCTGCTCGGGCCTGGGAAGAGAAGACCAGGACCACCCCTGAGTCCGGTAGAACCTAAAAAGGAGTACAGGAGGGTAAAGGAAGCCTATCATTGCCCATGAGGAGGTGGGGGTCCCAGAGCCAGTACCCACCCTTCCCGGGAGAACTAATGGACACTAAGTCCTTGCAGGGAAACTTCATGTAAAGTCCCCCTCCCCCATGGCCCATTGAGAGAAGCTCTAAAAACTTAGCCTTGCTCTGTGTTCAAACTAATCAAACATCATCTTAAAAAAATATAAGACATAAAAAACAAAAAGAAAGAGAGGCCTAGGCCAACAAAAGTAAGTCTTGCAGCCAGTTTGCCTGTGGAGAACGCAGACGGTCCACAACAGGGCCTAACGCAGGCGCCCCGCACCCTTCAAAAAAACCTGGAACCATGTGGAAGAGGTAGAAGTTCATGTTGGCAAATTTTCCTTCGATCTCTTGGAACTTTGTTTTAGCCAGGATGGCTGTAGAGGGCTTGCTGGAGGGGGTCTTTTGGTGGAAGATGGAGTACCCCTGCTTGACTGTGATGTCGATGGCTCTTGAGGGATGAGACCCAGCTGAAGGAGAATCCGTTTACCTTCCGCGAAGGTGGAGAAGCTGCAGTTTCTGCTCTTATATGAAAAATTAAGTCTCAGCGGGAACAACCATCTATGGGGGATCTCTTTCTCTTGCAGGAGTAGTAGTAAAGGTTTCAGGGCCCGTCTCTTCTGAACTGTATAGGGGGACAGGTCCACAAAGATCTGAATTTTGTGGCCCAGAACAGATAGGTCATTCAAATTTCTGGCTTTTTTCATTACTTCCTCCTTTACAGCGTAATAATGGGGCTTCACAATAATGTCCCTCGGGAGTCCATCTTTACGGGGGGTTGTAGAGCTCTGTGGGCCCTGTCAAGCTCCAAGCGGTGCTCTGGGATCTCCGGGATAAGATCCTTAATGAGGGTTTTGATGACAGTGTGAACCTCCTTTTCCGCTTCTGGGACCCCCCTCACTCTGAAGTTATATCGTCTCGATCTGTTCTCCAAATCATCGATTTTAGCAAAAGCTGTTTCAAGTTGATTCTGCATATCTTGCAATCTAGCTGTATTCTGATTGATCCTAGCCCCTGCTTGATCGCTTTTTTCTCCATGTTATCCAGCCTGAAACCAAATTGCTGCATGTCAGCGTGTATGGATGCTGTTATTTGGGCTGCGTTTTGTGCCAGGCTTTTAGATAATAGCTGAGCAAAGGCCTCCATCATGGAGGGAAAGTCAGTGGGTATGGGGGAGGCTTCTTGTGCTTCACTAACAGACAGCAGGAGGCCTGTGTGAGGGTCCATCATAGGGGTGGATGGGAGGCCTGCCTGCAGGCTGAACAGGAGGGATTCTGTGGACGCTGGAGAATGGGCCTGCGGTAGAGGGGAGCTCAGGGTACCTGGTGACTGTGGCGGGGCACAGTCTTGGTCTGCAATGGAGTCGTCAGCAGCTGCGGCCACGCTGTGTCTCAGAGGAGCGGCGGCCATCTTGGCATAGCTGAGCGGTCCGGGTGCGGCCATCATCTGGCTCGTCAAGCTCCTTCTGGCTGTCCCCACCAGCATCAATCGGTTCCCAGGGGTGTTTGGTGCCCGATGGCGTTGTTTAGGGGCTGAAAAAAGCGCTCTGCCTGCGCTATAGGAATGAGCGAGTGGAGCTTCAGTGGCTAGCAGCAACTTGGAAGCTGCCGCGCATGCGCCTCCTGATCTTGCAATTATCTTAAACCTTTTACTCTAATTAATTATCTGATCAGATTCCTCAAAAAAAAAACGTTTGGTACCACCAAAAAGTAATTTAAAAGTGACGTCACATTCCCCATATATGATTCAAATTAACAGTTCATTGGGCATGGGCTTAATAATATGTGCCCAACACATTCAATGAACAGACTAACAGTAGGTGCACCCTTTTAACAATAAACATGTAATAACATACTTTAAAATATACAGTTAACTTCTCTGAATTAAACCCCTCTCAACATTCACTCTCCATTCTAGTAAGTCTCTCAGACTCACTGAATATGGAATGCAAATATAGAAATATGCATTCTCGAAAATTAGAGGGTGAAGTGCACCCATAAAACAAAATTTATAAGAATTAATTTTATCATATCTTCTACTTCTGATCCAGGATCAGCCATAGATCAGCCATAGACATGACACTCCTAAGTTTCAGGGTATGAGCTCTATCTGATTTGGAAGTGAGCATTTTTAATTTATCCACTTCACTTCTAAGAGCCTTATATTTTGACTGAGCTCTCTGTTTGTATTCTTGTATTTTCTGTACAAGAGGAGAACTCTCGGCGGTTTCCGATAAGACACCGTAGACTCCCTCTACTGAACCGGTTCCGGATGGGGAGTAAGTTCCACCTCATCATGATCAGGTGTATATAGCAGAAGGTCAGAGTCTAGTTGGGAAGAGTCTGGTGACTGACGCTGTTCCGGACTACCTAGTTGTTTTACAGGAGCTGATGAAACATGGGCCACAAGAGATGGTGAAGCCTTGGCTTGAATAGCCTGTGCCTCACCCAGAGGGGACTGTGCATGAACAGCTACCTCAACCTGTGCAGCCAGTGGTGCAGCAGCTGTCACTCAAGCTGATCAGCAACCTAAGGTTGCTGCTGTGGGTCATACTCTTGTTTACTAATTTTTTAATGGTTTCCGCGAAAGCGGTGGTGAAGGCATTTCACTTGAAACAAAATAGCAGATTTATGTGAATGGATATGTACCTCTGTGTATTATGCTAAACAATACTTTGAATAGGAGGAATTACTCAAATAGTAACTTGTCCTTGTCAAAATCCGCGATTCAATCCTCTTAAAGCACCATACGCAGATGAGTATCCTATTCTTTCCCTCTAACCTGCCCACTCTGACAATGCTCTTCGTCTTGGCAGGATCAAAGGACATATATTAACTACTTAACAATCCATTTGCATTCAGAAGAAAAAACAACTTATACTCTAAATTTAAATTCCAAGACAAGACAAAAATTCATATGCACATAAAATTAAGCATTTCTTTCTGAGTAGGTGGAAAATAATTTCCTATACTAACAACTTTCCTTTACCTAATAATAACCAGTAATTCACCAGCAGTTCACAAGCTTTTTTTTCTGTATAACCCGCGAGCATGTCCACAAAAGGATCAATGTAATAGTAACCCTCGGGTGACACCCTTACAACAAACTCCTTACGTTTCATTTTTAGGCGATGGCACTGTCTCTGGTGATCTAGCACTATCTAGCACTATATGTCTTACTTAACAATCTACTCAACCGTTGATATTCTTTCTTATTAATTTTTAATAACTTACGCGAATAGCAGTGGAGAAGGTATAGGAGGCGGCTTAATCCCCTTTACTTAGTTTCAATACTAATACATGGGCTTACACATAACTAAACATTTCTCAATATCTCCTGCTAGATTAAAACTGGCTATAAAAATTGAACTTCCTCATTTTAAACTGAAAACTTTTTAAACATAATTAGTCTCCATCCTGAGCTTCAATTACTAAAACATTTCCTGTTTTTCCATGCTTTAAGCAGAAACTATAATATGAGCATACAAGGAATATATCTTTTGTCACCCATATCATTTAACCACGTCCTCAAAATTGCACATCAAGGACAAATCCATTACCCATTAATATGGGAATGTTCTTAACGGTGCTACAGCAGACATAGCAACTCCTGCCCAAATGGTATGCTCTGTTTCCATCCCTGTTCTCTGATCTGGACCCTTCTCAAAACCTCTGAGATCTCCATAGTTTTACTTCCCCTTTTTAAAAATATTTATTTCTATGTTTCTTGTCTTTATATGGCAGACATTTTGGTAGCATACTAATTCACCTTCAATAATGGATTTAACTGAAGACACTGTGTCCCTAAGCTTCTAGATGTAAGCTCCACCTGGCCTCAGGAGTGGTAAGTTCCATTAACTTTTTCACTGTTCAATACTCCTTGAGTTTTCTTTGCTGCTTTTTTTATATTATTTAATTTAACTTTCATTAGTAGATAACTCCTCTCTTACTCTTCCTTCAAATCTTAAAGCAGAGTTCCACCCAAAAGTAGAACTTCTACTTGAAGCACTCTTCGCCCCCAGACATGCCACATTTGACATGTCATTTTTTTGGGGGGGCAGTGTGTACCCTTTTTTTGTGGGACTTCCTGTCCCACTTCCTGCTTCCTATCTTCGGCCGCCTAGGCAACTCCTCCTCTCACCCTAGGCGGCCCCTCCCTGCCAGCAATCTTCTGGAACACAACTCAGGTCCCAGAAGATCGGCTGGCCGATAGGGCAGTGCGTGCCCGGCCGTGAAGCCGTAAGCTGTCACAGCCGAGTGCCCACAGTTACCATGATGGAGCCGAGCAGAGGAGGGGGAGAGGAGCTAGCCTCCGGGTGGCCACATCGCTGGACCGTGGGGCAGGTAAGTGTCAATTACACACCCTCTCCTTACACAACCCCCCAGCACACCTAACACATTCTTTTGCAACCTTCACATTTCTATTCTTTTTACCTTCAAAGAGTCATCAAAACATGTATTTAAACAATTACAATTCATGCAAGCATTTTAAGCACTTATAAACAAATATTAGTAATGGGAGTTGACAGTTATACAGAAAATAACTTTAAGGCCTCTTTCACATGAACGATCCATTCAGGTCCACCTGTCAGTTTTTTAGGCGGACCTGAGCGGACCCTCCATAGACCTCTATGGAGCGTCGGATGTCAGCGGTGACATGTCCGCTGACATCCGACCCGCTCCGATCCGAAAAAGTGTAACGGAGGAAAAACCTACTTTTCCATCCGTTTTCGGATCGGGTGATGACGGACTCTTCGGTCCGTCGTCATCCAATCCCCCATAGGGGAGAGCAGCACTGTGACAGGTCCGTCACTGCACAGTGTGCAGCGATGGACCTGTCATCTGCCTGCTCAGCGGATGTTCACGGGGCGGATCACCTCGGATCCGTCCCGTGTAAAAGGACCTTTACTTGTTATGTTTATTGAACTTTTGTTTTAACCACTTCAATACGGGGCATTTTCACCCCCTTCCTGCCCAGACCAATTTTTAGCTTTCAGCACTGTCACACTTTGAATGACAATTGCGCGGTCATGCAACACCCATATGAAATGTTAATCATTTTTTTCCCCCACACATAGAGCTTTCTTTTGGTGGTATTTGATCACCTCTGCGGTTTTTATTTTTTGCACTATAAACAAAAAAAGAGTGACAATTTTGAAAAAACACAATTTTTTAAATATCCCATTAAATAAAAAAAAAAACAAACACATTTTTTCCTCATTTTAGGCCAATATGTATTCTTCTACATATTTTTGGTAAAAAAAAATCGCAATAAGCGTATATTGATTGGTTTGCGCAAAAGTTATAGCGTCTACAAAATAGGGGATACATTTATGGCATTTTTATTGTTATTTTTTTATTTTTACTAGTAATGGCATCAATCTGCGATTTTTATTGTGACTGCGATATTGCGGCAGACATATCGGACACTTTTGACACTATTTTGGGACAATTCACATTTATACAGCGATCAGAACTATAAAAATGCACTGATTACTGTGTAAATGTGACTGGCAGGAGGGGGGTTAACACTAGGGGACGAGAAAGGGGTAAATGTTTATCCTAGGGAGTGATTCTAACTGTGGGGAGAGGGGACTCACAAGAGGAGGAGACCGATCGGTGTTCCTCTGTACTGGGAACACACCATGTGTCTCCTCTCACCTGACAGAAGAAGAAAATATTACAGCGCACACATGCAAAAAAGACATTTACCTCAAGCAAGGCTAGTTTAAAACACCGCTAAGAAGTAATAGGAAGTTAGGGTGTAGTGAAACAATTAAGTAAGAGATGCTGTACTGAACGGTAAAGCATATGTGCAAAAACCATAAGTGAAATGAAATGAACAAACACAGTATAAAGTGTCCACATATGGTAAATGGATGATTCCAAACTCAAATTATTAAGAGGAACTGGTATGGACCAAAAAATGATGTGAAACTAGAAAATAAAGTCAATGGTGCACGGTGTGGATCTGTGACTGTGAGTCAACAACGGGGTACAGAACTTCCGTAGCTGTAAACCAACATCTCGATATGGGGCATCAGAATGAAAACATCAGGAAGTAAGATAAGATGGGTACTCTTACCAGATGACGTGGACTCCACTGTCATATGACATGGAGTCAATGGTGCATGGAGCCAAACCTAGGCTGGAAAACGATATCCGGAACGGTGGAACCTCTGTCTCACTTCTCAACTTCTCTGGTGGGGTGAAGAAACATCAGGAAGGGCCGCCAACTGGATATCAGCCAATAGACCTCAAGGATGTGTTCCAAGGAGAAGCCGGGGACAGATTTGATCCAGACCCCGTGATGGAAGTAGGGCTACTGGAAGGCAGTTTCTTGCATCGGGATAATATGCAAATAAAAAATAAAAAGCTTCTGCATAGTGCAGGTAAACCAGGGATTTTTATTTCTAAAAATACCATACAAAAAATGGATAAAAGTGATCACAATTAAAATAAAATCTAAGCAGCGTAAGGAAGGGGAGATTTCCCGACGCGTTTCGACCAAGGGGGTCTTCAACAGGGGCAGTAACGCGTCGGGCGATCTCCCCTTCCTTACGCTGCTTAGATTTTATTTTAATTGTGATCACTTTTATCCATTTTTTGTATGGTATTTTTAGAAATAAAAATCCCTGGTTTACCTGCACTATGCAGAAGCTTTTTATTTTTTATTTGCATATTATCCCGATGCAAGAAACTGCCTTCCAGTAGCCCTACTTCCATCACGGGGTCTGGATCAAATCTGTCCCCGGCTTCTCCTTGGAACACATCCTTGAGGTCTATTGGCTGATATCCAGTTGGCGGCCCTTCCTGATGTTTCTTCACCCCACCAGAGAAGTCGAGAAGTGAGACAGAGGTTCCACCGTTCCGGATATCGTTTTCCAGCCTAGGTTTGGCTCCATGCACCATTGACTCCATGTCATATGACAGTGGAGTCCACGTCATCTGGTAAGAGTACCAATCTTATCTTACTTCCTGATGTTTTCATTCTGATGCCCCATATCGAGATGTTGGTTTACAGCTACGGAAGTTCTGTACCCCGTTGTTGACTCACAGTCACAGATCCACACCGTGCACCATTGACTTTATTTTCTAGTTTCACATCATTTTTTGGTCCATACCAGTTCCTCTTAATAATTTGAGTTTGGAATCATCCATTCACCATATGTGGACACTTTATACTGTGTTTGTTCATTTCATTTCACTTATGGTTTTTGCACATATGCTTTACCGTTCAGTACAGCATCTCTTACTTAATTGTTTCACTACAGCCTAACTTCCTATTACTTCTTAGCGCTGCATTTTTTTCCCATTTACCAGTTATTGTTTGTCACAATGTATGCAGCTGCTGGCTCACATATATTTTATTTTTGCTATTAGAGCGCAGTGTTTTCTTATTCTCTAGTTTAAAACACCTAAGCATTTCTAGAAAAACATTATCAAAAAATATGGGGATTTGGTCACACCATATTGCTATATGGTGCTAAGCCCACTTACTGCGACAAAGTACCCCATAATCAGTGGGTCCTACACTATCTATGTCACCTGACAGGACCTGGATCTGTGTGTTTACATACACAGATCCAGAGTCCTGTGTTCATGGGCAATCGTGGCTGCCCACAGACATCGCGTGCACCCCTAGACATCATATGACGGCGGCCCGGAGGGACAAATGGTTCCTGCCACCGTCACTTGCCGACCAGCTCACGTACATTTACTGCAGCAGGTTGGCTCTCCTGCATGAACTGCCGTACCTGTACGATGGTCTATGCATGTAAGATTGCTCGCAGGTCCAGCGGGCTTGATGGCCTCTCACGATCATTATGCACAGAGGCAGAACAGGGGCCTGCCTTTGTAAACAAGGTGATTCCCCATTCTGCCAGATGACACGACAGAGATCTACTTTTCCCAGTGATCGGGAACAGGGATCTCTGTCATGTCCCAGTAAGCCAACCCCCCCCCCCTACAGTTAGAACAAACCCAGTGTTAACCTCTTCCCTGCCAGTGCCATTTATACATTGATCAGTCCATTTTCATAGCATTGATCAATGTAATAATGTCACTGGTCCCCAAAAAGTGTCATTTGGGGTCAGATTTATCTGCCGCAATGTTGCAGTCCCACTAAAAATCGCAGATCGCCGCCATTACCAGTAAAAAAGAAATATATAAATAAGTCCATAAATCTATCCCGTAGTTTGTAGATGTTAACCCCTTCCCTGCCAGTGCCATTTATACATTGATCAGTCCATTTTCATAGCATTGATCAATGTAATAATGTCACTGGTCCCCAAAAAGTGTCATTTGGGGTCAGATTTATCTGCCGCAATGTTGCAGTCCCACTAAAAATCGCAGATCGCCGCCATTACCAGTAAAAAAGAAATATATAAATAAGTCCATAAATCTATCCCGTAGTTTGTAGATGCAATAACTTTTGCACAAACCAATCAATATAGGCTTATTGGGATTTTTTTCACCAAAAATATGTAGAAGAATACATATTGGCCTAAATTTAGGAATACATTTTTTTTAAATTTTTTTGGCTATGAATTATAGCAAAAAGTAAAAAATTATGTTTTTTTTTCCAAAATTGTCACTCTTTTTTTGTTTATAGCGCAAAAAATTAAAAACGCAGAGGTGATCAAGTACCACCAAAAGAAAGCTCTATTTGTGGAAAAAAAGGACATACATTTTGTTTGGGTACAACGTCGCATGACAGCACAATTGTCAGTTAAAGCGACGCAGTGCCGTATCGCAAAAAATGGCCTGGTCATTAAGGGGGCAAATCCTTCCGGGGCTGAAGTGGTTAAATCACTTAAATCTTAAACAATTAGTGCACTACTGATATTTTAACTGTAGGTATAAACCTTGTCTACACCAGCAGCTAGAACTTCTTGCCATAACTTCCGATTCTTGTTTCTGTCCACCTGAGAGTTTTGGATGTTCCCACCAACCTTTCTGGTGTTCTAGTACCCCCTGCTGCATTCCCAATAACAAAACATTAAAAATCTAACTAACTAACGAAAGTGCCAGTCTCCAATAATGATCAAAGTTTTGTGCAAATCTAGAAAATATAAGTAAGTCTTCAGCAACTACCAAAACTTGAAACACTAGTTTTGGATGGACTGCTCACGTAACGTCCAATTTCAGTTTGGCCAGTTATAGAATAGAGTAGAATAGAAAATTGCATTTGCTGCTACAGCATATTTACATTCACTTCTGTGAAAAAAATATAAAAATTGCAAAAGCCAATACTAGCCTGATCTTAACTGATCTCTACAACCCATATACATTAGCTCTTAAAGTGTTAGCTTTCACTACTGTCTAATCAATCTAGATCAAGACACCATCCACTAGATAAAATAAATATGTTGTGCTAATAAAAACTCTATCATCAAAAATAATGACCACCTTACACATGATCAAATAAATAAATAAAGAGAAAAGAAGAAAAAAGTCCACATTTATCCAAGTGATCCAATCCAGACGCGTGTGCAGTGAAAGATCACAAGTGCAACATAAATTCCATCAATAAAGCTGTGCTGTGTCCAGACCTCCACCCAGTGATCACAAGGCTTACCAGACAAAATTGACCATCAACTACAGATAGGTCAGTTTACACATGTAATATAAAGGTATCCTCTGATTCTCAAAGGCCTTTGAGAATCAGAGATGCAGTTCTTATATCACATGGTATGTTGCAGCTATTTTGATTTTGTACTAACTTAGCATGATATTCATTCTCACTATTACACACCATCCACTGCACCTGCTGAACCAAAACTTTAACCACTTCAATACAGGGCACTTATACACCTTCCTGCTTTCAGCGCTGTCACACTTTGAATGACAATTGCGTGGTCATGCTACAGTGTACCCAAACTAAATTTTTATCATTTTGTTCCCACAAATAAAGCTTTCTTTTGGTGGTATTTGATCACCTCTGCGATTTTTATTTTCTGCTAAACAAATAAAAAAAAGACTGAAAATTTTGAAAAAAAAAAAGTTTTTTTTTTGTTCCTGTTACAAAACTTTGTAAATAAGTAAGTTTTCTCCTTCACTGATGGGCACTGATGGGGCTGCACTGACGGGCACAGATAAGGCAGCACTGATGGGCACTGATGAGGTGGCACAGATGAGGGGGCACCGATGATGGACACTAATATGCGGCACTGATGGAGCACTGATAGGTGGCACTGATGGGCACTGATAGGTGGCACTGATATGCAGCACTGATGGGCACTGGAAGGCAGCATGGATGGGAACTGATAGGCAGCACAGATGGGCACTGATAGGCAGCACAGATGGGCACTGATAGGTGGCACGGATGGACATGGATGGGCACCGATAGAGACACTGATGTACACTTATTGATGGTACGGAGGGATGCCAATCAGTGCCAAACAATAATGCCTGCCAATCAGTGAAAAAACAAGTAAAAAGGAGCAATGCACAGATGCCTCAGTGTGGAACCCAATAGTCCAAAAGCAAAATTAGTGGGATGTATGTATGTACTCATACATGCGTACTGGGATAGATATAACAGGGGTCAGTCAGAAGCAGGTTCCAGTAAGCTAGAATAAAAACAAGAAGAGGGGCGCCTCTGAGTATGTATCATAAAATCAATATATTAAACAACAATATCTACTCACATGGAGGCAAGGAGAGTTGTGTTCTGGTCTGTTAGCTGGGCTGAAGAGATGCAGTAGGACTACAAGTTACAACAGATCCTGTAAGGCTGGCTTCACATGGAATCCGGGGAGGGAAGGGTGAGATGGCTCAGCACAGTGCGGTCTCCTTCAGCAATCCAGTCTATATATAACTATATATATATGTCTATAACATATTATTCCTAAAATAGGGATATGATTATGAAAAAGGAAAGGGAATGGAAAGGGAGAAAAATAGCGGGAGGGGGTAAAAAGGGGAAAGAAAAAGGAGCAAATAAAGATGGAGAAGAAGAAAAGAAAGATAGGACAAAGAAAAGGGGGGGCAGTGGGATAAGGGCGGGGGAAGAGAATGGGGAGGAAGGATAGATAGGATCAGACTGGAAGATGGGGAGGGGTAAGATGTTATATATGGGGTTACCAATACTTACTGGACAAGCGAACAAACCCACCACCCCTATATATATAAAAGAGAAATAAATATAAAGAAACCTGCAGTAAAAGATAATGACAAAAATATATGTAAATGGATAGTATCATAAAAGATCATATATCATAATAGAAAAAAAAAATATATATATACATGTATCAGATATACAGACTCGCAAAATTATTGTAAAGCACTATAGGAATAATATAAAACGGTGGATATCTCTATCCCTTCATTGAGGCCACCAGGCGAGAGGACATCAAGACAATATATCCAAAATGTCTCTCTTGCGCACAATTTTTTAAAACGTTCAGCTTCAGACATCGATTTCGGAATTTGCTTGATGCCAACCCAGTGGATTTTTTGTGGTACTCAGCAAAGTGCCGAGGGACACTATGCTTGTCCTTTCCACCCTCGTTATGTCGTCGATGCTGGCCGAAACGCTGCCTTAAGGGGCAGATAATTCACCCAATATAAATCAACCCACAGGGGCACGTAAGGCCATACACGACAAAGTTGGATGAACAGTTATAGAAGTGGTCTAATGTATAAGTTCTGCCCTTGGAATGGAAAGATTTTTTACCATGTTCGACAAACGAACACGTCCTATCTATCCTTCCTCCCCATTCTCTCCCCCCCCTTCCCCCACTGGCACCCCCCTTCCCCCCCACTTTTCTTTGTCCTATCTTTCTTTTCTTCTTCTTCCTCTTTCTTCGCTCCTTTTTCTTTCCCCTTCCCTCCCCCTATTTTTCTCCCTTTCCATTCCCTTTCCTTTTTTCATAATCATATCCCTATTTTAGGAATAATATGTTATATATATGTGATTAAATAAAATAAAAACTTTCTAATAATTTTTATATATATTTTCTATAATTTTTATATATTTTTGACCCTATATGATCCTGCTCTATTTAGCCTTAGACTTAATATTATGATCTAAATATGAATTGGATATCAATTCACCTAACTACCCTCCTCCCAATCACTCTTTACTAAATCTCTAGTAGTTCTTATCCATTCATTTATCTATATTTTTATTAATGGATTGTATTTTATCAATTTAATTAATTGATCTATCTCAGCTTATCATCTATTTGTATAAGAAATTCCTTTATTTATCTTGTATTATATAATATGAAATTCATTATTATATCTTTGATAGGAGACCACACTGTGCTGAGCCATACCACCCTTCCCTCCCTGGATTCGATGTGGAGCCAGCCTTACAGGATCTGCTGTGACCTGTAGTCCCACTGCATCTCTTCAGCCCAGCTAACAGACCAGAACGCAACTCTCCTTGCCTCCATGTGAGTGGATATTGTTGTTTAATAAATTGATTTTATGATACATACTCAGAGGCACCCCTCTCCTTGCCAATCAGTGATGCCCATTGTGGGCACTGATTGGCATCCATTGTGGGCACCGATTGGCATCCATTGTGGGCACTGATTGGCATCCCTGGTAGCCTAGGGTGGCATACCTGGTGGTGGATATCCCTGGTGGTCTGGTGGTATCCCTGGTGGTCCAGTGTGGGCATCCTCGAGAGGGCTGCACTGATAATCAATCAGCACAGACCCCCCTGTCAGAGGAGCAGCCGATCGGCTCTCTTCTACTTGCATCTGACAGACGCAAGTGAGGAAAAGCCGATCACCGGCTCTGTCTTCTGATGTCCCCCACCCCTGCAGCCATATTCTTCTGGTGCCATGGGAGGGTAATACAAACTGAGGAACCTGTAATATACATTTGTCGATCATGTCCCTTCTCCCCCCCCCATCTCCTCCACTTATAGAGGCTGTACAATATCTTCCATTAAAAATTGAGTACTGTCTGTGATACTTTTTTAATTTGCACTAACATACAATTTTTCAGGACAAGCTTTCGGGGTATGCCCCCTTCTTTAGGGTCCCAGCAGTACTGATTCACAAAAGTTTTATCACCCCTTCCATTAATAAAACATTGTCTATGCATAGAGGGGACCTGCCCGTCTTCCATTTATAAAGAGCTTTTCATTCAGCTTTTTTTTTTTTTTCCTAATGCTGAAATCAGAATTGGGGCTTTATGTAAGTCAAGCTAATTTTAAAATAAAAAAAATAATTTCACAACTAAATATACACTTCCAGTATTGCAGAGACTGTCCATGAAAATTTTATTTTTGTATAACACCCCATACAGCTGTAAGGCCTACCCCAAGCCTGTAATTTAAAAGGTTTGTGTTTTCCAAGTTAGCTACATGAAACAGACCCTCTTCCCCACTATTCAGTATTTTTTTTCAACATCATTGTTATCTGTTACCCTTGGCAGTGCCCAGACTTTACCAAGAAGATTGTCCTCCACACCCAGACATCAAACGGATTATCTGCTAAGTTCAGGACTATTGAACTTCCAAAGAGATTCTCTTAACCCTTAGCAAAGTGAACCTGGGCAGATTTGCTTATCCCTAATGTGCATTACAGTGATGACTGCTACTTTTACAAGGTAATAACTGGGTATTGCAAATGCATAGGGTGCAAACATCATGCATTTATATAATTTCTGTCTACTATACAATACAATATATTTAAATGAACATTTTTGGGACACAGTTCAACTTTGAGTCTATGATTCTATGAGTCTAAACTATGATTTACCAAGACATTCAATCCCTTCTACATTACTGAAATATACATTTTTATGTCTGTTAGTTTGGTTGAATGACACTTAATTCATTCCACAAGCCAGTTCAGTCTACTCCAAGTCTTTCTTCTTTCATCCTTTCATATTTCAACATCTCATTGACATTGACAGCCACATTAGTCCAGAGGGACATTCCATTAAAATGACAGAAAGTAAAGCTTTGTCAATGAGCTACAAGTATCCTATGACATAAGACATCCGTTTTGTTTGAACTTTACGAACCTTAATCATGTCATTAAGTTTCGATCTTACAAGAAATCACACCTAAGGAAATAATTCTAAACAGCAGTTTGGTTTACCTGATGTGTAATTATAGTGTCAATTAAAGTATATGTCAACCCACGCCTTGTAAAACAACCCATTCAGTTTAAAATAGAAATGAAAGGCAAAACGTGAATGGCCCTGCCGGGGAGGGGGTTGTCAGCACACAGGCATACAGCTTTAAGGCATCCCTAAGCATATTATTTAAAGGATTTGTGTTTTTCAATTTTTTTTTCCAAAGTCACATCAAAAGACACTCTCCCTGCTGTATGATATATCAGGAACATCAAGTACATGGCCGTAGGAGAAATGTAGGCCATAGGCATAAAATACAGCCTGTGGCTCAGTACACAGGGTTATGGCAATACACACTCATGCATGTGCTCATGCTGATACACTTTATAATAAATAAGTATGGACATCTAACAATGGCTTTGGTTCCATTTACACCATTTAAAACACAACACGCTGAGAAGTTGCTGAGTGGTTGTTAGTTTCTGTGACCCATGACATGAACTGAATTCTGTTATACAGTTTGACCTAAATTTCATGCTGAGTCTGCTATATCTTGATGTCCTGTTGCTGACCTGGGCTTACACCCCGTTTACTCCTTCTGTCCTATTTTGTTACCTCAGTGGCCTTCCTGTTGTCAACCTTGACCTGTACTTTAACTTTGCCTCTGCTTTTGTCTTGTTGGATGTTGCTGACTCAGCTCATCCTGACTACAGTTTTTCTCTTTGCACCTGCAAGCTCCAATGTCCACCCTGCAGTTCAGTTTCCTGCATGCCCAGTCCAAACACCCCCAGCTTGGAAGCAGCTCCCAGATTGCATTTGGGCCATTTCAGGTACCCATGCTACTTTCTTGTTCTGCTACATCCTGTCTCCAATTTAAGGGCATACTGGGCAGGAGGCAAAAGGGAAGCCCACTTGTCAACTCGGCCAGGTACGTGACAATAGTTTGGAATTGGTATATGTCCGTCATGGCAGCACCCTGTTCCCCATGCTTTTTTGAAATTAGTTTGCCTATTAGCCCTTAAAATGGCCAGAATTTAAAAAACAAGATTCGCCCCTTATAGACTAATAAGATTTGCTGTACACTGCTACAAGTACACTGCTACAATACATGAAATTGGAATAAGTAACAGAGCAGTACAGTAATTGTATGACATACAATACATGTATTAAAGTAATAAACATATTAAACCAGAACTGGGTTTTACAAAACAGGAACTTAATATCATAAGCAAGGGTAAAGAGGAATAAATTAAAGTTGATAATTATTCATCCAACTATTCTGTATAGAATGGAAGAGCTTAAGTTGCCCTCTAGAGTATACACATACAGTACCTTGCAAAAGTATCCCCCCCCCCTTGGCATTTTTCGTGTTTTGTTGCCTCACAACCTGGAATTAACATGGATTGTTTGAGGATTTGCATCATTTAATTTACAGAACATGCCCACAACTTTGAAGATTTTTTTTTTTTATTGTGAAGCAAACAACAAATAGGACAAAATAACAGAAGAAAGTCAATGTGCATAACTATTCACCCCCTAAAGTCAATACTTTGTAGAGTCACCTTTTACAGCTATTACAGCTCCAAGTCACTTTGGATAAGTCTCTATGAGCTTGTACATCTTACCACTGGGATTTTTGCCCATTTCTCCTTGCAAAACTGCTCCAGCTTCTTCAAGTTGGATGGTTTGCGCTTGTGAACAGCAATCTTTAAGTCTGACCACAGATTTTCTATTGGATTGAGGTCTGGGCTTTGACTGGGCCATTCCAACACATTTACATGTTTCCCCTTAAACCACTCAAGTGTTGCTTTAGCAATGTGTTTGGGGTCATTGTCCTGCTGGAAGGTGAACCTCCGTCCTAGCCTCAAATCACACACAGAGTGGTACGGATTTTTCTCAAGAAAATCACTGTATTGAGCACCATCCATCTTTCCCTCAACCATGACCAGTTTCCCAGTACCGACTGCTGAAAAACATCCCCACAGCATGATGCTGCCACCAACATGTTTCACTGTGGGGATGGTGTTCTTTGGGTGATGTGATGTGTTGGGTTTGCCTAGACATATCGTTTTCTTTGATGGCCAAAAAGTTCAATCTTATGCCCCGTACACACGGTCGGACATTGATCGGACATTCCAACAACAAAATCCTAGGATTTTTTCCGACGGACGTTGGCTCAAACTTGTCTTGCATACACACGGTCACACAAAGTTGTTGGTAAATCCGATCACTCTGAACGTGGTGACGTAAAACACGTACGTCGGGACGGGGTAGTAGTTAATAGCTTTCATCTCTTTATTTATTCTGAGCATGCGTGGCACTTTGTGCATCGGATTTGTGTACACACGATCGGAAATTCCAACAACGGATTTTGTTGTCGGAAAATTTTATAGCCTGCTCTTAAACTTTGTGTGTCGAAAAATCCAATGGAAAATGTGTGATGGAGCCTACACACGGTCGGAATTTCCGACAACAAGGTCCTATCACACATTTTCCGTCGGAAAATCCGACCGTGTGTACGGGGCATTAGTCTCATCAGACCAGAGTACCTTCCTCCATACATTTTAGGAGTTTCCCACATGCCTTTTCACAAACACAAAATGTGCCATTTTGTTTTTTGCTGAAAGTAATGGTTTTCTTCTGGCCACTCTGCCATAAAGCCCAACTCTATGGAGCGGCTTATTGTCGTCCTATGTACAGATACTCCAGTCTTTGCTGTGGAACTCTGCAGCTCCTCCAGGGTTACCTTAGGTCTCTGTGCTGCCTCTCTGATTAATGGCCTTCTTGCCCAGGCCTTAAGTTTTGGTGCTCAGCCATCTCTTGGCATGTTTGCTGTTGTGCCATGTTCTTTCCATTTGGTTATGATAGATTTGATGGTGCTCCTAGGGATCATCAAAGATTTGGATACTTTTTTTAACCTAACCATGACTTGTAATTCTCAACAACATTGTCCCTTACTTGTTTGGAAAGTTCCTTGGTCTTCGTGGCAGTGTTTGGTTAGTGGTGCCTCTTGCTTAGGTGTTGCAGCCTCTGGGGCCTTTCAAAAAGGGGTGTATTTGTAATGACAGATCATGTGACACTTATATTGCACACAGGTGGACATCATTTCACTAATTATGTGACTTCTGAAGGTAATTGGTTGCACCAGATCTTTTTATGGGCTTCATAACAAAGGGGGTGAATACATTCGTGTCATGGTTATGCAGTAATCTTTCTCTGTCAGCTTACCTTCTCCTCATGTGTTCAGACTAATGCCCCGTACACACAATGTGCGATCGGAGCGTGTTGTCGGAAATTCCGACCGTGTGTGGGCTCCATCGGACATTTTCCATCGGATTTTCCGACACACAAAGTTTGAGAGCAGGCTATGAAATTTTCCGACAACAAAATCAGATTGCGTCCATTCTGACCGTGTGTGGACAATTCCGACGCACAAAGTACCACGCATGCTCAGAAGAAATTCCGATACGGAACAGCTCGGTCTGGTAAAATTAGCGTTCAGAATGGATAGAGCACTTTCGTCACGCTGCAATGTAAAAGATGGTTAAATACAGCAGTGAGAATAATGAAGTAGTTTTGATGCTCATATTCACACAGAGTTCTCACAAACTTCTTTCTTTATTATTTATTGTGATTCCCTCAATATATTTTGATTTGTCACATCTGACCTAGTTTGGTTTTTTTCTGTGTTTTTTTTTTTTTGTTTTTTTTCAAGGCTGATTTTTTTTTTTGCTTTGTATTTTTTTCAAGGCTGATGTTTTTTTTTTTTTATTGGTTTTACTCCATAATATTTTTGTGTGTGTTTTGTGTGTCAAGTTATCACAACACCATTATTATCTTGTATTATTTAATCTCAAGGAGGTTGCTTGGTGTTGGTGTCTCTTGTTAATTTCACATTGTATTTTTGAAATGTACCTGCCTCCTCACAAACAAACTGTCCTTTTTGAAGGAAAACACACATAGGTGAGTATAATTGAACCAAAAATTCCTTTATTAAGGGCTCAGAACCAATCAAAGAGGGAGGCAACGCTGGATAAACATCATAAATTGGCAAAGTCTTGGACCCCCAGGGCACACAACAATTATTTTACAGCAAAATTGGTGGCCTAAGGAGTGCATATAAAAGGGAGTGCAATCTGGTCCAGAAGTCTCAGAGATCCAGAAAGCAGCAGATGACATCTGTGTCCCCAGGCTGTGGTACTAAAAGAGGCTGCATCTTTTACCAGACCAGACTGAACCCAAGGTCATCACTCTCTGGTCTTCCTTCCACGCTTCCTTCCCGGCTGTGGCTCTGGTGTTGGAGATGTGGCAGGAGGAGGAGTAGGAACTGGAGGAGGAGGACCTGGAGGAGGAGGGGGAGGACCTGGAGGAGGAGGAGGAGGAGTAGGACCTGGAGGAGGAGGAGGACTTTGTGTGAGGTCACAAATGTGGGTAGCACATGTTCTTTGGCCCCTCAACCCCTTATTGAGAGCTTCCAAAATTAAGAACTCACACAGGAGTTGTTGGCCCTCCTCCATCTGCATCATTTTGCAGGCAGTTATGCCAGCAAAGTCCTCCTCCACAGTGTGGGTTCTCAGGGCCTCTGTAGCCTTCCAAAAGAGGCCTATGGCAGCCTCCTCCAGGTTACTCCTCTTCCTGACACTTTTTCTTTGAAGGTGTAGGGGAGGGACCTGGGTATCAGGCAGCCTGCTTGGCCCGGCCACCTCCTGGCTGAGACTTCCCTGTGTATGAAAAAGGGACATGGTTTTAGTTTTTGCTTTATCAATCACAATCATAAATTAGCAATCCAAACTAACATCTATTTAACATCATTAATTGGACAAAAAGCAATATTTACAAGAATGCTATACCTGGCTCAAGCTGGGCTCCTCCACATGTTGCTGCCTGGAAGGCCCAGGTTGAGCGTCAGAAGCCTCAGCTTGGGGGGAAGGAAGCGTGGAAGGAAGAGTGGAGAATTCTGGCCTGGGTTTAGTCTGACCTGCCAGAAAATGCAGCCTGTCATAGTACCACAGCCTGGGGACATAAATGTCATCTGCAGCTCCTGATCTCTGGGAATCCTGGACCTTCTTGTGCTCCCTTAGATAAGTGCTCCTCAGGCCACCAATTAGGATCTTCAAATAGGTGATGTCTGCCGTGGGGATCACCGTCTTCACAAATTCCAACACATTATCCAGCGTTGCCTTCCTCTTTGTTTGGTTCTTATAATCAGGGTGGTTTATCTGCCATAGACAGGGCAGCTCCCTGAACATATCAATGAAGATTGGCATAAAGTCCTTATCTTTCAAGATATCCATTTTCACTGCAAGACACAACACAAGACAAACCCTAATGTCAGCCTAAAGCCTTCTAAACTTGTGCAAATACAGGCCTCAATCTAGAAGCAGTATAGGCTCAGTTTTAAATCTTACCTTCGCAATCATGATCGGTGCCTCCGTTACTCCTTCTTCCGCTCACAGATCATACGTACTATGAACACGTGTTACGCTTTATAGACACTGCGCATGCATGAAGCTCCTCCCGCCCCTGACGTTCTTTCTAGTCTATACTCCGCCCCTTCTCGTTCGGCGCAGTGGGGGAAGAGCACATGGCGGAGTCAGAGCAGGTGTCTGATAATTACACCAACGAGGAGGAGGAGGAGAAAAGCCCTGAGGCAGAAACGTCCCGATCCAGAAGGAGACGATTTAAGGCCTCAAATATGTCCTTTGTGGAGATGGTGGACATCCTGAAGAGGGCCGATTATGACGGGAAGTATGGACCTTACCCCAACCCCAATGTCAGAAAGGCCAAGATCATGGCGAAAGTGGTCAAGAGTCTGCACCGGAATTTTGGGGTACGACGATCGAAAGATCAGCTCAGGAAGCGGTGGTCGGACCTCAAATTAAGAGAGCACGAGCAGTACAGAAAGCTCCAGAGAGTGCTGTAAAAAAGTAAGTAGTTGTGCTGTGTTCCTATTCTTTATGTTTATTATGTTCGTGCTGCTCCATGTGCTTTTCTTAACTGTTATCCAGCTTAAAATGGCAACTTTCATGTTCATGGGCACATTATTCGTTCGTACAAAACATTGTTCGTTCGGCCTAGAAAACACCATTGTTTTGGCCATATGCATTTGAAAACATTTTTTATGGCCTACTTGTCTGCAAATAATTTGGTTGTGTAGATGGGTTTGTAACTAGAATGAAATGCACACTAAATTCTGTGTAAGGAGAGGACACTCAGTGGCTGTTTACACATCTGGACGCTGGAGCTCTAGTGTGGGACACAAGAACATCCTTTTTTTTAGGGGGCCCATACAGGTGCTCCAATGTATACTATAGGGGTGTCTCCATCTGTGAAGCCTGTACAAAACAGGTAAAATATTGAAGCTTGACAAAGGACACTAAAAATTCTACATCTTGGAACTCTGCCAAAATAGACAATTGTACCCCACTTCCAAGCAATGTTTCATATTCCTATTTCTGACATCAAATATCTGTGTGCTAAGTATACCTATTTTTTTTTTAATAGGGGATAAAAGACTCAAAGGACACCCCTCATCCGAGGAGACCACAGACCCCCCACCTCTGGAAAAAGGGGAAATCCACCCAAGCCAAGCAGAGCAGGAGGAGGAAGACGTGGTGGAAATTGGCACCACAACAGGTGAGTGTCTGCGACCACAGGCTCAGGTAAGAGATGGATGCCGGCATATTTATAATACATGGTGTGTTTTTGTTTCTATCTTTTTAGGTGATCGTGATGTTGTGGTTCCAGGGCATTTCACCTTGGAAAGTGCACAGATCCTGATCGGGGAGGTCATGGGGTGTAATAGGGACTTGGAAAGTTCAAAAAAGTAAAAAAAAAATGAAGAACATCATTGATGTTTTAGGGAGAGTTTAAAACCCCTCAAAATCCCTTTTTTTTTTTGCGCTTTTTGTGACCTAACAATTTTTAAAATTTTTTGACATATTTGCGAAAAGCCAAATTTTGAAGAGGCACACAGTGTGTCAACATATGCTATCTGCCATCACAGGAGATCAATGGACGCGTTTTGGGGGTGCAACCCCTTCCTCAATAATAAAGTAGCTGTGAGGAAGGGGTTTCAACCACAAAACACCTCCCTTGATCCCTCATGATGGCAGCTAGCACATGTTGACATTCGGCAATTGGTGTGCATCTTCAAAATTTGGCTTTTCTAGGGGTGACTTCACCCCATCTGAACGCAATATCAAACACAGTTTGTAAATACTCATGTCTGATATTGCCTTCAAGTTCTACTAAATGTGAACTTTGTAAGTTCAAGATTTGTGTCTTTCTTGTTTGTTTTAAACATGCCTCTTTTATCTTAAATGGACATTTCTACTTTTTCTAATGTGATCCCAAAAATGTATATACAACAAACATGTTGGTTTGTTTTAAAAACCTTTTCTAAATGCACATGTGATTGTGCTGGTATTAAAAAGATTGTTAATCAAGAAAGTGTGGATTATTGTGTCAATGCTCCAAAACTTTTGTTGTGCTCTAATTGGTGTTTTCAGTGACAATAGGGGTTATTTCCTAAGGGAAAATCCGATTTGCACTATAAGTGCAGTTTCAACTGCACTTGTAGTGCAAAGTGTCTTTGCCTTTAGTAAATAGCACCCAACAATGCTTTGTAATGTTACACAATCACGCCGTTTTCAGGACTCACCACATTTCTGTCAGGGTAAGCTAAAAGGAACACAAGCAGTAAATGTCACCAAAGATTTTAGTAGGTCAATTTTTATTTTTATTTGAAAAAGGTTTCAGACATTGTCTGGCATATTGATAGCCCCCCCTACCCGCAAAGTATTCAAGGTATCTTAGACAGACATCATGGGCACTCAGGGGGGGCAAGCCAGGATGACCACTTCAAGCGCCGTCAGGGTTGGTTCATTTTGAATTCCAGCCTCAGGTCCAACTGAGCCAGCATAGTTGGCAGAATGTTGCCGTAAAAAGTTGTGTAGAACACAGCATGCCAGGATGATATGATTCAGTTTGTACTCCGCCATGTGTATGGGTGTAAGAAATAGGCGGAACCGGCTGGCCATGATTCCAAACGTGTTCTCCACCACTCTTCTGGCTCTGGCCAGCCAGTAATTAAAAACCCTCTGGTCCGGGGTGAGGGTCCTCATCGGGAATGGCCGCATAAGATGGTCCCCCAGTGCAACAAAGACGAATGGGAGTCCTTCCACATTGTCTTCTGGAGGTGGCAAGTCCAAGTTGCCATTCTGGAGATGCCTGTAGAACTCCGTCTGGGCGATGACTCCACCATTGGACATCCGGCCATTCTTCCCCACGTCCACATACAGGAACTCATAAGTAGCCGACACCACCGCCAACATCACAATACTATTGAACCCCTTATAGTTGAAATAGTATGCCCCCGAGTTGGGTGGTGGGACGATGTGGATGTGTTTCCCATCAATTGCCCCTCTGCAGTTAGGAAAGTCCCACCGCTGGGCAAAGTGGGAGGCCACAGTCTGCCATTCCTGTGGCGTGGAAGGAAACTGTGGAGTCAAACAAGAAAAGAAAATTAGTAATTTTGTACATAAACAGGGAAAGCAGATTAGACACAAACATTCTTGGCCAACATCAAGATATCAAGATAACATTTATTTGAGGGTGTTTTTAAAGACCAAAGTATAAGGTACACCTATCAGATTCCCCCTCCCCCACCCCCTCTCATGGGCCATTTCTAACATTATAGGGGGGGAACTCTTGGACAGGTAACCCTCTCCACTTCATTAAGAGATGAATGCCTAAATAATGGGTATTACTTTGGCCAGCCCCTCCTTAGTTACACTATTGGCAGCCCACTGGACAGGTAAGAAGTGTCATAATACAAAGATATAAATAAACATTGCACTCATTTGAGCACATTTGGACAATTTGCTATTACCTATCAAGATAATAATAGTATACAAAAAACTTTTAACAGTACCATTTGAAATTATACAGGCAGGCCCTTGCACTACATGCTTTGGGGACTTCATCCATAAATCTGACCACAAAAGAGATGGGTATAGTGTGTATGGGTTTGGCAAAGTCAGCAGATAGATGATTGAGGATAGATAGAGAATTGGTATCAGCTGACTTAGCAGTTGGGGGGAGGGAGGGTTCCAAATGATTTTGGGACCCCCCAAAAAAGCCTCTGGCGCTCTGCCTGAATTTAAAGCACAAATCACATTTAAAAACATTTTAGGGGGTGTTTGGGGTAAAGCACTACTATGGAGCTGATAAAATACATTGTTAAGTGAATACATGAGGTGAATATAGGGCCAGGAGAGCATGCTGGGGAGGTTAGTGAAGGCAAATATGTATGAAGGACAAAATAAAAATTACATAAAAATCCAGCATGCATGAGGACAAAGGGGACATTCACAGCATATTACAATCATGGTAATTAGGGAATGAGAAAAGAAATACAATATATTACCAAACATTAAATACAATAAAATGTGATATTAAAGGATAAAAATCTTACCTTAATATACTCCTTCTGCAGGACCTGTATGATGGCAGAACAGGTCTCTGGGATAATGATCCCCAGAGCCTGGGGGGAGATGCCTGTCGAGAACTTCAAGTCCTGCAGGCTTCTCCCCGTTGCCAAGTACCACAGGGTGATGGCTTGCCTCATGCAGGTATCCTGCCTGCTAATATAAGGGGTCAGCAAAGCCAACAAATGGTGAAATACGGGGTCCGTCATATGGAGAAAGTTCCTGAAATCATCAGGATTATTCTCACAGATCTCACAGAGCAAAGGCATGTGACAGAACTGGTTACGCTGAAGCAACCAATTCTTGGTCCATGAACTCCTCCCCACCCTGTTCATGGACTGGACTTGTGTCAAGGTCAGGACGACAACACCAAGCCCCCTCACAGCACGAACTCTACATGGAGTACGTATACACAACATGGCTAGAAAACGGTCGGCTGCTCAGAACAGAGTAACAGAATGCACTGAAGAACAGCAAGGCCTGTGAAGAGCGACCTGAAAAACAGTAACGAACGAACAAGAACAGAATGACAAGAGTCACGCGTCACTTGCTGCACGCACTGAAGAGCAGGAAAAAACCCACAAGCACAAAATGAACAGCAGAAAACGATCTGAAAACCACGAGTCTGAAAAAGCGCAAATCGTCTCTCACCAAACTTTTACTAACACGAGATTAGCAAAAGGAGCCCAAAGGGTGTCGCGCTTGATTCTGAACTGACCTTTTCTAGTCTCGTTGTACATGGTGTACGTCACCGCGTTCTTGGCGATCGGAAATTCCGACAACTTTGTGCGACCCTGTGTACGCAAAACAAGTTTGAGCCAACATCTGTCTGAAAAAATCCATGGATTTTGTTGTCGGAATGTCTGATCAATGTCCGATCGTGTGTACGGGGCATAAGAGGCCAGCCACTCACACGTGGCTGGTTTTATAACCTCTCCTCTAAGCATGGCCCCACCCTAGGCCCTATCAGGGAACCCTATATTAACCTGTGCACTGCAAGCCAGCAGTGCTGATCAACCATTGTGTGTTAGCCTTTGTGTGTTCTGGCTTCCTGTTTCCTGCCGTGTGCTCTACGTTTGTTTCTGTTACCGACCTTGGTGTGTTCTCAACTATTCCTGTCTGCTCGTGACCCTAACCTTTGGCGTGTCCCCGACTATCCCTGTTTGCCTGTGACCCTGAACTTTAGCTTGAACTCTGTTGTCCTTGTCTTCTTGTGGCCCCGGACCTTGGCTTATTCCCTTACTATCCCTATCCTCCTGTTGCCTACTGTGGGTGTGAGGTGGGGGACCCTGGGGGTCGCGACCTGGAGCCAGTTGCAGCCTAGTCCATCTTTACCACTAGAGGTTCTGGTGAACACCTGCTGGCTCTTAGACTCCACGTCCCAGGGAATCTTACGCTCTAACCCCGGTGGAATCCATGTTGGCGTTCCAGCGGCCCTGCCTTCCTTACCAACCTGACTCCCATCCACAGCAGTCAGCCATAGGGTCCACTACCTTGCGGTGCACTCCTGATCCCAACGGTGTGCATCTGTCACCTAGCCTCAAGGTGACCTGACAGTTTGATCAGCCATGGACCCGGCTGATGTGCCGCTACCCGCGGATGATCCAGGGCTTAGTTTGCAGACTTGAGACCCAGGAATGGCATCAGACCCAAGTTATGTGATTCCTTCAGGATTTGGCATCCCGTTTTAACAGGTTCAGGCCTCATTAGGACCCCCGGGTCAACAACCTCAACCGCTATCTGCTGCTGCAACTATCGCACCAGTCGCAGCCACGCATTCATTACAACTACCAGCTCCGGCCCGTTTCTCTGGGGACTCCAAGGCTTGCAGGGGGTTCCTTAGCCAGTGCACAATTCATTTTGAACTTCAGCCCCAAAACTTTCTGTCCGATCAGGCGAAAGTAGCCTATATTATATCCCTCCTGTCCAGCGAGGCACTAGTTTGGGCTGCGACTCTGTGGAAACTGAATGATCCAGTGGTTTCTAGCCTGTCTGATTTCTTGAAACTTTTTCAGAATATCTTCGAGGAACTGGGTCGTGTCTCCTCAGCGGCTAGCGCTCTTTTACATCTCCATCAAGAGTCCGCTTCTGTGGGACAGTATACTCTTCAGTTCCGTATCCTCACAGCTGAATTGAGCTGGAATAATGAGTCCCTAGTTGCAACCTTTTTACATGGCCTCTCTGATAAAGTGAAGGATGAATTAGCAGGTAGATCCCTTCCTGCTGATCTGGACGTTGTCATCACCTTGTGTAACCAGATCGATATTCACTTTCAGGAGAGGGCCCTGGAAAAAAGACGCCAGCACTCCCTGTTCCTTAGGCAGCCTGAGCTCCCAGACCCTTCTCTTCAATCTGAGGTGCACCCCCTGCCTGCTGAGAAACGTATGCAGCTGGGCTGGACCAAGTTGTCTCCCTAAGAATGCGCTAGGCGCAGAACTCTGGGCCTGTGCCTCTATTGTCGGGCCAAAGGTCATTTTCGTGACACTTGCTCTCTTCATCCGGAAAAATGATCGGGGCTAATACATCTGGAAGGTGGAGTATTAGACCCTGAAATATCACCTTCACCTTCTCGTCTTCTTCTTTCTGTATTCCTTCCTCTCGTTCGGTTTAGACACATCTGGATTTCGGAGCCACTGGCAATTTCATGGATTGGGAAACTGTATCTTCCATGAGACTTACACTTTTGCCCCTTTCAACGCCATTGGTGGTCTTGGCGATTGATGGCACTGTTCTCCCAGGGGGTCCTATCCGCTTCCAGAGCCTTCCTGTTAAGATGTCAGTAGGGACACTCCACCAGGAGTGGATATCCTTCCTTGTCTTACCTAAGGCTTCATCTCCTATCATATTAGATCTTCCTTGGTTACGGCTCCATTCTTCACACATTGACTGGACTGCTGGACGGATCCTGGCTTGGGGTTCCTCCTGTTCCTCTTCCTGCCTACTCAAGGTTACCTCAGAAGTGAAACTTCCTGTAGCCACCATCCCAGTATCTTCTGCTCTTTCCGCTGCATACATCGATTTCTGGAATGTCTCCTGCAATAGTCGGGCTGAGGCACACTCTGGCTGTGGCACTCTGGATGAGGAGCCCACCTGTGAACTTGAGCCGATCATTCACTCCAGTTTGCATGGTCATTTACCTTTGCCTGTTCCTGGACCCCCTTGGATGCACACCCAGGCTGACTCGTCCACCAGTTCCACAGTCGCTATGCCCTGTGATGCGATTCTGGTGGTCGCTGCACCTGGCAATGCTGTTCAGTCGGCCTCTGCAGCAGTTCAGCCTATGCCCAGTAAAGCTATTCAGCTTGACTTCTGTGACACATCACTTTCTAACCAACCTGGTCTCAGGGATCCACTGACTTCTGCCCAGTCTGATGATCCTTTGCTGGATGTGCTCATCTTTAAGGGTCTGGGGGACCCGGCTCAGAATCCTGATGGTCTTCTTATGCCTTTACCCATTCCTAAGAAGCCTTTAGCCCTCAATAAATCCTCTCGTCCTCTCCCTACCTCGGTTTCGGTCTCTGAGGATAATCTTAAGTATGAGGTTAGTCAAGTTCTGGATTCCCGGCGCCATAGAGGCATTCTTCAGTACCTCATACATTGGGAAGGGTTTGGTCCTGAGGAGAGGATCACTGCATCTGAGATCCTTGCGCCTCGTCTGTTGAGGAGGTTTCATCTGGAGTTTCCCTTTAAGCCAGGGCCCAGGCGGGGGAGGGGGAGGCCTCATAAGAGGGGGGGGTACTGTCATGCAGTAATCTTTCTCTGTCAGCTTACCTTCTCCTCATGTGTTTAGACTAAGAGGCCAGCCACTCACACCTGGCTGGTTTTATAACCTCTCTCTAAGCATGGCCCCACCCCAGGCCCTATCAGGGAACCCTATATTAACCTGTGCACTGCAAGCCAGCAGTGCTGATCAACCATTGTGTGTTAGCCTTTGTGTGTTCTGGCTTCCTGTTTCCTGCCGTGTGCTCTATATTTGTTTCTGTTACCGACCTTGGCGTGTTCTCAACTATTCCTGTCTGCTCGTGACCCTGACCTTTGGAGTGTCCCCGACTATCCCTGTTTGCCTGTGACCCTGAACCTTGGCGTGAACTCTGTTGTCCTTGTCTGCTTGTGGCCCCCGACCTTGGCTTATTCCCTTACTATCCCTATCCTCCTGTTGCCTACTGTGGCGTGAGCTGGGGGACCCTGGGGGTCGCGACCTGGAGCCAGTTGCAGCCCAGTCCATCCTCACCACTAGAGGCTCTGGTGAACACCTGTTGGGTCTTAGACTCCGCGCCCCAGGAAATCTTACGCTATAACCCCGGTGGGATCCATGTTGGTGTTCCAGAGGCCCTGTCTTCCTTACCAACCTGACTCCCATCCGCAGCAGTCAGCAGTAGGGTCCACTATCTTGCGGTGCACTCCTGATCTCAACGGTGTGCATCTGTCACCTAGCCTCAAAGTGACCTGACAATGCGCATATGCCAATTATTAGTTTTTTATTTCTGAAATATTGTTTTATGTATATATTTTTCTAATTTTACTTTACCAACTTAGACTATTGTGTTCTGATCCATCACATATAATTCAGATTAAAAAAACATTGAACTAAAGGCTGTAATGTAACAAAATAGGTAAAAAGCGAAGGGGGAGAATACGTTTGCAAGGCACTGTAACTTTGCTTAAGAGTTAGCTACACTAATCCAGGCTTGTTTGATAGGGGGCCCAGGATAGATCCAATTAAGCATTTTTATTTTCTAGCAAAAAACATATTTTTTTATAGTTTTACAACAGTAGTTCGTTGATACACGTATTTCAAAGAGCATGACAAAGGTTGTGGCTGTATATTGGAGAGAAACAAACCTGAAATCTCATTCATAACTTCCACCCTATGATGCTGTAACTTAGGGCTATTTCATACCATATGGACAAACTCTCCAGTGTCAAGATGACATTGGTGTTGGTATAAAAATCAGCCATAAAGTGATTCTAAAGGTTACAATAAAAAAAATAAAAATAAATAACAAACATGTTATACTTACTTTTTGGGTACCCCAGCAGTGGTCCTGGCTCTTCCCCCCTGTCGAGTGCCCCCAATAGGAAGCCTCTTGCAGTTAGGGTACCCAGTGACAGGATGTTTTTTACCTTAATGCATGCTGTGCATTATGGTAAAAAAAACCTTCTGGGTGCAGCTCCCTCCTTATACTTACCTGAGCCCCATCTCGATACAGCGATGTGCATGAGAGCAAGAGCTCTCCCGGGTTTCCTTCTCCTCATTAGCTTATTAGGAAGTCCAGGCAGAATGGCAGGGAAAAGGAGGTCCAGAGGGCAAAAGTCCTTCACAAACCCATTACAGGACCATGGAGGGCTGTGTGTCTTGGCCTCCGCTTCAGGGTCAGACAGGTAGCAATTGAAGGAAAAGCAGAGGATAGAGTATAGTCACAGTGTTCAGAAAGCCTCACAGAAGTCCCAGCAGTGCAGAAAGCAAAGTTTATCCCAGCATTTCCATGCATTTTCTAGCCTCCTTCTAAGGAGACCTGCAGCCATGAGCTCCTCTGTCCATCACTAAAGTAACACTTGAACAGTCTGACACACTTCTTTGTTATCTGGGTACTTTGAATTCAGCCAGAGACCTCACCTCAAATTCAGGTGGTGCTGAGGTGTCTGTCTCTATCCTGGTATAGTTTACAATAATTTATGTGCTACCTACTGAGTGCAGCCTCATGTCCTACCCCCTGTGGTAGAATATGTTTGGATAACCATATCTACCTGTGTATTGGTTTACTGTGAAACATGTCAGAGACTTCTGTAAGCCTTTTGTACAAATAAAATGAATCATTTTTTAATTTGGTGTAGTACCTATAAACTCATATTTCTTTATATTGGCAGGGCCTCTATCTCTTTCAGCGATATTTGGAATGTTTAGAAGCGATTTGAATCCCAACATAGTGAAAAGAACAGGCACAAGGCATATAGGGGAGAGATAATGGCAGGAGTGGATCAGTAGGCATTCAAACAGATTTAAAATGAAGAAAATACTAAGTATAGCATTAAAATTACCCACTTTAATAAAATACAATTGGCAGCTCAGTGAGTTAACAGATAAAAGACGTACCTCCACAAGAACACCGCTGTCAGCCCCACTGATGTCTTGCCCTGCATTTGCAGCCACCAGGCTGTATGGAAGGCTTGCTGGAAACCGAAATCAGAAGTGCCCGTAACCATCCCGGAGCTTCCTGTTCTTTCCTCAGGCCTTGGCCTTCAGGTCCCCTGATAATGTCCTATTGGACTAAACATACGCAGGGTTGGAAATATAGTAAATCATGCTGAATGCTGTGCAGCATATTGTGCTTGCTATCTTTTTTCTTTGGTAGAGTGCGAGTAATTATAGGAGTCTTAAAGGGATATCATACTTGTTGGTAAATGGTGATGGTGGTGATTTCAGTGAATGACCAAATTTCCTGGATGGGATTACCTGAGTGTTTAGTGTTGCATATCTTGCAGCAAAACTTTCTGGTGATTGAGCATTATTCACTTCAGGGTGCTGTGTAGACATACACAGGAAGATTTGCTACTGATCTGACACGGTGGTGGTAGACACAATTTTGACATATGAGCTTTGATATATAGTTACTTGGAATATTGCTTAATTGTATTGCACTATTTTTGGGCTGCACATTTGTTTGTTCTTTACCCTGGATGTGATTATCTGATTGTTTTGTACTGTAGATCTTGCAGCAAATCTTCCTGGTAAGTGGACATTCACTCAAGGGTGTGGTGTAGACATACACAGGAAGATTTGCTACCAATCTGACACAGTTGTGGTAGACAAAATTTTAACACATGAACTTCATTGATTTAATTGAATATTACACTTACAGTATCTCACAAAAGTGAGTACACCCCTCACATTTTTGTAAACATTTTATCATATCTTGTCATGTAACAACAATGAAGAAATGACACTTTGCTACAATGTAAAGTAGTTAGTGTACAGCTTGTATAACAGTGTAACTTTGCTGTCCCCTCAAAATAACTCAACACACAGCCATTAATGTCTAAACCGCTGGCAACAAAAGTGAGTACACCCCTAAGTGCAAAAGTCTAAATTGGGCCGAATTAGCCATTTCCTTCCCCAGTGTCATGTGATTCATTAGTGTTACAAGGTCTCAGGTGTGAATGGGGATCAGGTGTGTTAAATTTGGTGTTATCGCTCTCACTCTCTCATACTGGTCACTGGAAGTACAACATGTCACCTCATGGCAAAGAACTCTCTGAGGATCTGAAAAAAAGAATTGTTGCTCTACATAAAGATGGCCTAGGCTATAAGAAGATTGCCAAGACCCTGAAACTGAGCTGCAGCATGGTGGCCAAGACCATACAGCGATTTAACAGGACAGATTCCACTCAAAACAGGCTTCGCCATGGTCGAACAAAGAAGTTGAATGCACATGCTCAGCGTCATATTCAGAGGTTGTCTTTGGGAAATAGACATATGAGTGCTGCCAGCATTGCTGCAGAGGTTGAAGGGGTGGGGGGTCAGCCTGTCAGTGCTCAGACCATACGCCACACGTTGCATCAAATTGGTCTGCATGGCTGTCACCCCAGAAGGAAGCCTCTTCTAAAGATGATGTGCAAGAATGCCTGCAAACAGTTTGCTGAAGACAAGCAGACTAAGGACATGGATTACTGGAACCATGTCCTGTGGTCTGATGAGACCAAGGTAAACTTATTTGGCTCAGATGGGGTCAATTGTGTGTGGCGGCAACCAGACGAGGAGTACAAAGACAAGTGTGTGTTGCCTACAGTCAAGCATGGTGGTGGGAGTGTCATGGTCTGGGGCTGCATGAGTACTGGGCAGCACAGTGGTGTAGTGGATAGCACTTTCGCCTAGCAGTAAGAAGGGTTGCTGGTTCGAATGCCAACCACGACACTACCTGCCTGGAGTTTGCATGTTCTCCCTGTGCCTGCGTGTGTTTCTTCCGGGTACTCCGGTTTCCTCCCACACTCCAAAGACATGCTAGTAGGTTAATTGGATCCTGTCTAAATTGTCCCTGGTATGTATGAATGTGAGTTAGGGACCTTAGATTGTAAGCTCCTTGAGGGTAGGGACTGATGTGAATGTACAATGTATATGTAAAGCGCTGCGTAAATTGACGGCGCTATATAAGTCCCTGAAATAAATAAATAAAATAAAAAAATACTGCCGGCACTGGGGAGCTACAGTTCATTGAGGGAACCTCAATGAAAGCCAACATGTACTGTGACATACTGAAGCAGAGCATGATCCCCTCCCTTCAGAGACTGGGCTATAGGGCAGTATTCCAACATGATAATGACCCTAAACACACCTCCAAGACGACCACTGCCTTGCTAAAGAAGCTGAGGGTAAAGGTGATGGACTGGCCAAGCATTTCTCCAGACCTAAACCCTATTGAGCATCTGTGGGGCATCCTCAAATGGAAGGTGGAGGAGCGCAAGGTCTCTAACATCCACCAGCTCCGTAATGTCGTCATGGAGGGGTGGGAGAGGACTCCATTGGAAACCTGTGAAGCTCTGGTGAACTTCATGCCCAAGAGGGTTAAGGCAGTGCTGGAAAATAATGGTGACCACACAAAATATTGACACTTTGGGCCCAATTTGGACATTTTCACAGTTTTCAGGGGTGTACTCACTTTTGTTGCCAGCGGTTTAGACATTAATGGCTGTGTGTTGAGTTATTTTGAGGGGACAGCAAATTTACACTGTTATACAAGCTGTACACTCACTACTTTACATTGTAGCAAAGTGTCATTTCTTCAGTGTTGTCACATGAAAAGATATGATAAAATGTTTACAAAAATGTGAGGGGTGTACTCACTTTTGTGAGATACTGTATATTTGATATATTTTTACTTGGACTTTTACAAGAGTGTGGTGGGGACATGCAATAGAAGATTTGCTATCAATCTGACATGGAGTTGGAAGATAAAATTTTAACATGTGAACTTTATTGATTTATTCTAACATTTGTGTTTGAAATATACTTGGAATATTGCCTACTTGTATTACACTATTCTTGGTGCTGCACATTTGTTTTATCTGTTTTGCATGTTCGGTTTGGTGCATCAGCCTACTTGGTTGCTAGCTGCTTTACTCCTTTAAGTGCTGCCTCTTTTTACTTTTTCTCACTTGCAAAGACTAATTTAAAAACACAGAGCATGTTTGAATTTGTTGCATTGCTTTTTTATTTTTTTATTTTTTTTTGGGGGGGGGGGGGGTATTGTAGAAGAACTACAACATATGACTAGACAAATAAGATGAATATTATACTGTATAGTACATTGCTTCAGCATTTCAATCATTTTGTTTGATATATGCATATTTTGATCTTCTACACAAGCCAGTTTATTTTGTTAAATATATATTTCATCTGTTTACATCGTATTTTACTACAAAACACTCCTAAACTGCAATAATTGTAAGCATGCAGTTTATAAAATAAAATCTGCGTAGGTTACTTGAACAATTGTTAAAGCAAATTACTACTATGCACCAGGGATTTTCCAGACACATTGAAGTCTAGTATAGTGGGAATTACTGTTGTGGTAAAATAAAATATTAGTGTGCTTTCTATCAACAGTCTGACGAAAACATTATTAATGAGGAATAAATACCATAAACCCACAAGAATACAAAGATAACATCGGCACTGCTAATTCAAATTTCTACATATTTTGTATAGCAGTCCAATGAGATACTGGCTCTCTTTAACGTTTCAAATCTAATGAAAAGAAAGTAAGGTTGATTTAAATGTTCACTCTTTAAGTGCATGTGTATATAGGTAAGTGAATAAAGTGAAGTTCATTTCACTTAAATAACCCAAAATATAATACATTTGATACAGATTCAGTACAGTACAGGAGGTAAGAGGAAATCTTTTGCCTGTTGTAAGATCATTGGATCTTACAACTGTACCTCAAGTAATGTTGTGTACCTCATCCAATGCAAAAGGTGCAGCAAAGGATCTTATGTTGGTGAAACAGGACAGAAGTTGCAAGCGAGGATGAATTTGCACAGACATACCATCAAAGAACATAAAGAAGACAGTTTATGCACACCTGTGGGACATCATTTCTCACAATCGGACCACACCATAGAAGACCTCAATGTCTTAGTTCTTAAAGGGAATTTCAGAACTATCCAGGAAAGGAAAACGTTTGAACTAAGAATGATACTTCTTTTTGACACGAAGAATAATGGCCTGAATTTAGATATTGGTTTCCTTACACATTATGCTAAAGTTTTACGACCGCTCTGTGATTAGTATCCCCCGCATTCCCCCCTAGCTCTCCCTCTGTCTTATCTCACTAACTCTGCTGCTATCTTTATTACCATTGATTTGTATGTGTTTGGTTTTCTCTTCTTTCTTTTTTTTTTTTTTCTTTAACATTCTGCTTAAAAATTTGTGAATCAGTACTGCTTGGACCTTGAAGAAGGGGACATACCCCGAAAGCTTGTGCTGAAAAATTGTATGTTAGTGCAAATAAAAAAAGTATCACGGACAGTACTCAATTTTCTTTGTCACAATTGCACTAATACGGCTACAACAAATCAAGTATGATGGAAGATACTGCATATAGCCGCATAAAGAAGCAGTTAACCAACCTGATCACAAAGGAAACACAGGTCAACAGCGACATCTTCTTTCTCTCAAGATGCAAAAAGAGGAATCTCATACCACAGAGTCTCCGGATTAAAAATCCTTGTGCAAATACACTGAACTCTCCTTATGCAGAAGGACTCTGCAGACGTACCAGCGAAAGGTTAAGGAACAACCTCATTCATAAACTCTATGGTAAAAGGTTAACAATCCGGAAACAAAAGCAGTTGGTGTTTGAAACCTCAACACCATTGGATCCCACAAGCATCAACCAAATTAAGAATGAAATTGAAACCTTACAAAGACAACTGCAAAAACTTGCCATGAACAGGAAGCAAAAAAAACTCCAAAAGCTACACCAAGAGCAGACCTTTTGGATACAACCTAAACAACACAAAACAAACACGACTTCTATAACTCCTGCTATCAGCAACTTGGAAGCCAATCCAGAATCCCAAGGTATCCTTTGTGTAAATGCTGACTTTACAGAAAATGTGGATATAACAGAGGAACTCGGAATAATAAATTTGTCAAATCATCAACTTACTACACCAGAAACAACAGTCCTCTCCAAAGGCCTCACATTCTGCCCAACCACCAAATTGGATAAATTACAGGTATGGTCAGATATGGAGGAATTCTTTAGGAGACTAAGGCTCAAAGAATATTTTGACAGTAAGGAAAGGAATCCTAGGACAATAGATGGTTACAAAAGGAAAAAGAACAGCAACTTCACACCTCCACAAGGACGCAACCCCAAACTGGATACCTATATTGACAGCTTCAGGCTGCTAGTTACATCCCTGATATCCACCCAGCAAAAGAAAACATTATACAACCTTTCACCACTGGAGCGAAGAGCTGTACATGATCTGCGCAATAATCAGGCCATAACCATCAAACCAGCAGATAAAGGGGGAGCAGTCGTTGTGATGGATACAGACAAATATATACAAGAGGGCCAGAGGCAGCTGGCAAATACTACTTACTACAAAAAACTGGATTAGGATTTTACTAAGCAATTAAAAGGTCTCATTGCGACAATGCCAAGCCACCTACATTCAAAACTCATCAATGCAATTCCGGATAATCCAGAAATTGGAGACTTCTACATGCTGCCCAAGATCCACAAGCTAGGAAATCCAGGCAGACACATTATAACAGGTATGAATACACTTACGGAACATATCTCAGGCCTTGTAGAAAACATGTTAAAACCTTTAGTCATGAACACTGCAAGTTTCCTGCAAGACACCACTGATTTTCTGAACAAGCTTAACAATATACAACAATTACCACCTAATACACTTCTAGTCACTATGGATGTAGAATCTCTGTACAGTAACATCCCTCACAAGGATGGGTTGGCGGCATGTCACAGATTCTTATCATCCTCACCAGACCACAAATACACTGTTGAGGATGTGACACGGCTCATTGAATTCATTCTTACACACAACTACTTCACTTTCAACAATGACATCTATCTCCAGTGTATGGGTACTGCTATGGGAAGCAAAATGGCACCCCAATATGCAAATTTATTTATGGCTGACCTGGAGGACAAATTTCTGAACAGCATACAACAAAAGCCATTCAGATATTATCGCTATATTGATGATATATTCATGATATGGACTGAAGGTGAAGAAAATCTAAACCAATTCTTTTCATTGATCAACACTTTTCACCCATCTATCAAACTAAAAATGGACTATTCGAACACACATGTCAACTTCCTGGACACTACAGTATACATCAGGGATGACAAGCTACACACGTCAATATACAGAAAACCAACTGACCGATGCAGCTATCTTCATAGTTCCAGTTTTCACCTCCAACACACCAAACGGGCCATCATACACAGCCAGGCCATCAGATACCACCGAATTTGTTCAGACCCAGAAGACAGAGATAAACATCTCAGAACACTGGCAGACTCCTTCCATAAGAAGGGTTACAAAGACAAAACCATAAACAACAGCATAAACACAGCCTTGAAAACCCGAAGAGAAAATCTCCTCCAATACACAGAGAAAAAAACAAATAACCGAGTACCTTTAGTCACCACATACAACCCGGGGGCGTGGCCTGGAGAGTGATGGGGTAGGACGTGATTAGTGGGAGCTCCGCTTGCCATTACTCCTACAACGCAATCCGGCCATAATCCGGGCGATCCTAACCTCCCTGCAGTAACCAGCAAGCCTGCTTTGCTCCCGGCCTGGCCAGCGACCTAATCCAGCCTTTTGGAGCGCCATCCGCGGCCGCGATCGCCGGATCTCCCCGCCCGGGGACTGCCTGTAGGACAGACCGCGGCTTCGGCCTAGTCCGTGGAGCGGCGGCCATCTTGCTGCACCCGGCGGCCGCTCCATCACGATTTCTGGCCGCATCCTGCACCCTAGAGACCCCTGATTAGCTGCCCTGGCCCCCGGACCACCTGTGGACGCTACCACAATAATTTTGAGCCCTGTAGCAGCTGGCTGGAGGGTCTGAGGCCCGACCTGCTGCCTGGAGCGGCGGCCATCTTGCTACACCCGGCGGCAGCTCCTGATCAATTCCCTGCCACATTTTGCTCCCTGGAGGCCCCGGACTACCTGCCCTGGCCAACGGATTACCTGTGGGCACCGCCACAGCATTCCTACACCCTGTGGTGGCAAGTTGGAGGATCTGGGGCCCCGGCCTGGTCTCTGGAGAAGCGGCCATCTTGCTGCACCCGGGATCACCTCTGCCCTGTAACTCGCTTGTGGAAGATTTTTAAAGCAGCATCAGCAGCGGGTCTTTGAGCCGACGGACTTCTTCACATGCACCGCCGATCATCCCGGCCAGCCAGAGGTAGGGGTAAGAAGTTGAAATTTTCCCCCGAACCGGTGGAGACAGAGGCGGCCTGTGTAGGCCGCGTGGGGCCCGGGAGGCGAGCTAGTTACAACATGGCGTCCCAGACAGAACAGCCAGAGCAGTCCTCCTCTACACAGCCAGGCCTGGCTGATGTCCTGGCTGCTATAGGAAATTGCCAAGCCTCCCTTACCACCACATACAACCCAGCACTTGAAGGGATCAAAAAGATAATTAAAGATTTACAACCCATTATAACAGAGGATGAAACTCTGAAAGGAATATTCCAACATCCCCCATTATTGGCTTTCAGACAACCACCCAACCTCAGACACAAACTAATCAGCAGGAAACTTCACTCTGATTATGAAGTAAAAAATAATGGTAGCAAACCCTGCAATAAAAAACGCTGCAAACTATGCAACCAGATAAATCTATCCAAAAGTGTTACACACACAAATGGGACCTTCAATATCATGGGATCTTACAACTGTACCTCAAGTAATGTTGTGTACCTCATCCAATGCAAAAGGTGCAGCAAAGGATCTTATGTTGGTGAAACAGGACAGAAGTTGCAAGCGAGGATGAATTTGCACAGACATACCATCAAAGAACATAAAGAAGACAGTTTATGCACACCTGTGGGACATCATTTCTCACAATCGGACCACACCATAGAAGACCTCAATGTCTTAGTTCTTAAAGGGAATTTCAGAACTATCCAGGAAAGGAAAACGTTTGAACTAAGAATGATACTTCTTTTTGACACGAAGAATAATGGCCTGAATTTAGATATTGGTTTCCTTACACATTATGCTAAAGTTTTACGACCGCTCTGTGATTAGTATCCCACCCCCCCCTAGCTCTCCCTCTGTCTTATCTCACTAACTCTGCTGCTACCTTTATTACCATTGATTTGTATGTGTTTGGTTTTCTCTTCTTTCTTTTTTTTTTTTTTTTCTTCTTTTTCTTTAACATTCTGCTTAAAAATTTGTGAATCAGTACTGCTTGGACCTTGAAGAAGGGGACATACCCCAAAATCTTGTCCTGAAAAATTGTATGTTAGTGCAAATAAAAAAAGTATCACGGACAGTACTCAATTTTCCCTGTGCTGTGTGTAGCAGTGTGTGTGTAACAGTTGTCTAATCTGCTTTAGGGGGAAAGCCAATTATTTTCTGTTAATCCCAAGAGTCAGAAGATAAAGGCAAATAAAGGGAAATAGCCGCAAAAAAACACAAAGGCAGCAAAAATAAAAAAGATATGTTATAGATATAATTTAAGAATTAACACTCATAGCTGTAATATATAATACTAATCATGGCTAGTGATGAATGAATTGAGCAAATCTTAATTCAGTGGACTTGCCCAGATGAATGAAAAAAAAAATGGAAAAAACCTGAAACATAGCGCTCAAACACCATTTATTTTTTCTGGCATTTTCAAGGTCAATTTAAAGATTTTGATTTGGAGGGTGACGCCAAAAAAATAAAAAAAAACAGATGTGGGGTCCCCCACAAAATTTATAAAATTTTAGCTCAGGCTCTCAGTGGCTCATTGAGTGGCTGAGCCAACTGCTGGTCAGGTCAGGATCTTTTCAGAGCCTGGACCAGCCCTATTGCATCAGCCAACAGTGGGTTGTAGCCTGCTGTTAGCTAAAAATGGGTCACAGAAGTACAGAACTAACTGCACTCCTGTGACCAACAGGAGAAGTACAGCCAAAAAAAGGTTTGGCTTTACTTCTCCTTTCATTGTGTCATAAATCACTTGTTGGTAACAGGGCCCATTGTTGAACTCAACAAATAACTCTACTTGTGTGGCGATATGGCCCTATGGCCTATGTAGAAATGTACTTTGGTTGGTAGTGTTCCAGGTATATGTCATTTGGTGCAAACCTAAGGTATAACTAGGACTGCATGGGCAAATTTGATCTTTTGCTACTGAGATTTATTCACTTGTCAAATCTTTTGCAAAACATTGAAATCAATTAGTGACAGTAATTGGTAAATCAGCAGCAAGAGATTTGAATCACTGGTATAGATCATTCCTAAAATAAGCCCTATATGAATCTGTAATGGGCGGTGATCATTATTTTATTTATTTATTTATCATATAAATATAGCACTGACATACTGCACATTCATCTTAGCGGCAACATTCTGTACATTCACATCATGTATATAGTTGAAGATATACTCCAGTCATAACTAAAAGTCATACTTTTAAAGTGCATATATGGAGCCCATCATGCTGGCTCAGTTTTTCTGCGTTGCTATAATGCACCAAGCCACCCTGGCTTTACTGATCTGGGAATCACTGCTTGTAAAGTTTAAGAGGGTTCCCTAGCTCACGCTAGTTTTTTTTTTTTTTTTTATGGTGCAAACAGAAATAAAGTGTGCAAATTAACAGCTCTGTAAAATTTAACATACTTTAAGTGCATTTCCCCCTTTCTCTGTAAGATGGTGACTGATGGCACAAATGTCAATGCAGGATCAGCAGAGTAACAGTTAAGTGCATTTACATTTTTTCAGACTAGTTACTCAATTATGAAACAAAGAAGAACCACATTTTAGATTATGTTTATAAATAATAAATTTGTCTGACAGCAGCAGGTTCCATAAAAATGTTTTCCAGCTATAATTGTACTAGATTATCTACAAATATAATAGGGCTGTGTTTTTGTCATTGTATAGCAGTGGCGGCTGGTGCTCAAACTTTTTGGGGGGGCGAAAACAAACTGAATAATTCTGAAAAAAACCCCATCAATTACAGCCTCACTCTACCATCAATCGCAGCCACTGTGCCATCAAACGAAGCCACTATGCCCATCAAACACAGCCACTGTGCCCATCAATTGCCACCACTGTACCATCAAACGCAGCCACTGAGCCATCAAACGCAGCCACTGTGCCCATCAATTGACACCACTGCACATCAAACACAGCCACTGTGCCATCAAATGCAGCCACTATTTCCATCAATTGCTGCCACTGTGCCACCAAACGCAGACACTGTGCCCATCAAACACAGCCACTGTGCCATATCAAATGCTCCCACTGTGCCATAAAATGCTGCCACTGTGCCATCAAATGCAGCTACTGAGCCCCATCAAATACAGCTATTGTGCCCATATTATGCAGCCACTGTGCCCCATCAAAAGCAGCCACTGTGCAGCATCGAATGCAGCCACTGTGCCCATCATATGCAGCCTCACTGTGCCCCATAAAATGCAGCCTCACTTTGCCCCATCATATGCAGCCTCACTGTGCCCCATCATATGCAGCCTCACTGTGCCCCATCAAATGCAGCCTCTCTGTGCCCCATCATATGCAGCCTGAATGTTCCCCATCATATGCAGCCTCACTGTGCCCCAACATATGCAGCCTCACTGTGCCCCATCAAATGCAGCCTAGCTGTGCCCCATCATACCCAGCCTCACTGTGCCCCATCAAATGCAGCCTCACTGTGCCCCATCATATGCGCCTCACTGTGCCCCATCAAATGCAGACTCACTTAATTACCTTACAGGCAGCTTCGCTCGGGCCATGCGTTCCATGAAGCTGCGGACGTAACCTCTTAACTTGAACAACAAATCTCCTGCCCATAGTAATACTACGGACGGAAGCTGTTCGGCACTTGGATTGCGCAGCAAAGCAGGTCAAAAGCCTGCAAATGAAGCGCCTCATCTGCAATCTCCTGATTGCCTTGACGTGGTGCTTCCCATAGTGCACTGTATCAGGCGCCCGAACACAGTGCACTTAAAGGACATTTTTTAAAATTTTTTTAAAAGGACCTTTTTAAAAAAAAAATTTTGTGACTGCTGTGTGGGAGCAGTGCCCATGCGCCCCCTATGGACGGACGGCCACTGTTGTATAGTATTGACACATATAAACTGACAAATGCTTAGGAGCAAATCCCATTAGCAGCAACAAGAATCAGCCACGTGGACAATATATAATAAAAAAATGTGTTCAAACTTAGATAACCATTACAATAAACATTAAAGCTTTAACATGGAGGATTTCAACACTTCCACACATGGACTACAGTTAAAGATTTCTCGCAGTAGGCTGTATCTGTTCATGAAAGGGTTCATCTAACAGACAGAGTCATTAAGCTAAGATAGCGTAAACTGAAGAAAGTTTTTTTATTTTAGATTTATAAAGAGACCAAGCTGAAATTACTTTGTGTAATTTCTTTTTGTATGTATAAGTGAGACACTTTTCATGCCAACCTATTGGTGTTTGTTTACTTTAAAACGTATTCCATATGTGATTCCTCAAAGATTTGGTATTTCATCTCATTGCAATTCCCCAATACAAATAGTTCCAATATTTTGAATCTGTAGAAGCTGTCACCAATTCAAGCTATGAAAAGCCTTCCACTGTTTGGAATTTGGTCATTTTGTACCTTCGTTCTTGATGTGGAACATATGACAGCAATTGTGGCAATTATATTTTGGTATATTTGAAATGCTTGGCATGTGTCATGTAGCTAAACAGACCATGTTACTTTAGAATGGATCTAAATGATTACATATTGTGTATGCCTACTTTTCTTTTATCATCACTTTTCACTATCTGCATATACGTTTTAATAACTTGTGGCAGTTGTGTACTTATAGCTTGTTTTTGCAGTTAGATATATTTACTTTGAGGAGAACGAGTCAGAAGGCATTAGAAAAATATATAACATACTTCAAGACTGACCACACAGCTTTCCAGATGGTTTGAGGTTTCTTTTTTTTTTTTACTACATTTTTATTCTTGTGTAATATGTAGCTATAGCCTATTATTAAACCAGAAAGAAAATGAAGTAACTTAAGTTCAGGAGGCCTTGAAGGTCTGCCTATTAGTGTTAAAGTTAATGGTTTAATTTATGTCAATGTGTAACTATACTCATAACTGATATTTACCCATCACACTCTTACATATCTGCATGCATGGCCCCCTCACCCACCATGAACATCCTAGAACAGAGAATTAGGCAGTAGTTGTGACAACCACTCCCAAACCTTTGCTCACTCCATAATAGCCACAGAGCAGCATGGCTGATAACTTCAAGATGTCAGAATCATAGACACCAATGATCGTAAAACCTGAGAGATAAAAAGCCTGTAACTGACTGGAAACTTTATAAAACCAGAGACCTTAGTGAAGGGCTGGGTTGCCTTCAACAGATATCTAGTCTCTGAATCCCATGATTTCTCTTTGTAACACAATCACTGGTACTGGGATCCCTATTCACTTATCTTTAACCACTTGCCGACTGGCTCATGCTTATATACGTTGGCAAAGTGGCACGTTCCCATGAATCGCTGTATGGGTACATCAGCTCCTTCAAGAGCCATGGCAGGCACGCACGCCACTGCGCAGCGGGGGACCCAATGCGCATGGCCAGCGAGCACGATCACCGCTGGTCAGCAGCGATCGTGGGAACGAGAGCCAGAACGGAGATTTGTTTGTGTAAACACATAAATCTTCAGTCTGACAGGGGAGTAGAGACAGATCTGCTGTATTTAGTAATTACAAACAGTGATATGTCTTCTCCCCGAGTCAGTTCCATCCTCCTACAGTAAGAAACACTAACTAGGGAACACATTTAACCCTTTGATTGCCCCCTAGTGTTAACCCCTTCCCTGCCAGTGACATTTACACAGTAATCAGTGCATTTTTTATAGCACTGATCGCTATATAAATGTCAATGGTCCCAAAAAGGTGTCAAAAGTGTTCGAACTGTCTGCCGCAATGTCGCAGTACTGCTAAAAATCACAGATCACCGACATTACTAGTAAAAAAATAAAAATAAAAATGCCATAAAAATGCCATACATATATCCCTATTTTGTAGACGCTATAACTTTTGCGCAAACCAATCAATATACACTTATTGTGATTTATTTATTAGAAATATGTTGAAGAATACATATTGGTCTAAACTGATGAAGACATTTTTAAAAAAAAAACATTTTTGGGGAAATTTATTATAGCAAAAAATATTGTTTTTTTTTTTCAAAATTGTTCGCTCTTTTTTTGTTTATAGTGAAAAAAATAAAAACCGCAGAGGTGATAAAATAACACCAAAAGAAAGCTCTATTTGTGGGGAAAAAAGGATGTCAATTTTGTTTGGGTACAATGTAATTATACCGTGCAATTGTCAGTTAAAGCAGAGCAGTGCCGTATCGAAAAAAATGGCCGGTCATTAAGCAGGAAAATCTTCAGGGGCTGAAATGGTTATTTATGTATTCTTCTCTGCTACAATCTATTCTGCTTATAACAAGGTTTGGTTTTAGGTTGGATGTGGGTTTGAGGCAAATCTAGCCTGTTTAATGTTTGTGGACCTGCTGAACCAATGCAGCTGCTAGCCCCTGGCCAGATTCCCGGCTGCTGTAATTTTATTTTATTTGTATTTTTTTGGAATCTTTACTTTTTTTTGAAGATTTCAACAAGGCATCAACAGCACCAGGGTTGGTGATTACAAAGCTTGTACAATAGTAAAACATTTTAACAATATGGTACATAGACAAATGAGAGGTTAAGGAGTACAGGAGTGGGGAACCCATAAGTAAGGAGGCATTACGCAACATTGTAGTATACTATAGACGAGATATGGAAAGCCTCTATGAGATACCAAAGGAAAGCTGTCTCCTGCCTTAAAAGGCCAGGTTAGAAATATTAGATACTTGCTGTGCGGTCCGAATGATTCACCCACTTGTGCCATTGTGTCCAGAAGGATACACATTTGCCACTTTTAATGGCGAACATGGCACCTCATAGCAAAGAACTCTGAGGATTTGAAAACAAGAATTGTTGCTCTACATGAAGATGGCCTAAGCTATAAGAAGATTGCTAAGACCCTGAAACTGAGTTGCAGCATGGTGGCCAAGACCATACAGCAGTTTAACAGGACAGGTTCCACTCAGAACAGGCCTTGCCATGGTAGACCAAAAAAGCTGAGTGCACATGCGCATCGTCATATCCAGAAGTTGTCTTTCGGAAATAGACGTATGAGTGCTGCCAGCATCACTGCAGAGGTTGAAGGGGTGGGGGGTCAGCCTGTCAGTGCTCAGACCATACGCTGAACACTGCATCAAATTGATCTGCATTGTTGTCATCCCAAAAGGAAGCCTCTTCTAAAGATGATGCACAAGAAAGCCCGCAAGCAGTTTGCTGAAAATAAGCAGACTAAGGACATGGATTACTGGAACCATTTCCTGTGGTCTGTTGAGACCAAGATAAACTTATTTGGTTCAGATGGTGTCAAGCGTGTGTGTCGGCAACCAAGTGAGGAGTACAAAGAGAAGTGTATGTTGTCTACAGTCAAGCATGGTGGTGGGAGTGTCATGGTCTGGGGCTGCATGAGTGCTGTCGGCACTGGGGAGCTACAGTTCATTGAGAGAACCATGAATGGCAACATGTACTGTGACATGCTGAAGCAGAGTATCATCCCCTCCCTTCAGAGACTGGGCCGCGGGGCAGTATTCCAACATGATAACAACCCCAAACATACCTCCAAGACGACCACTGCTTTGCTAAAGAAGCTGAGGGTAAAGGTGATGGACTGGCCAAGCATGTCTCCAGACCTAAACCCTATTGAGCATCTGTGGGGCATCCTCAAATGGAAGGTGGATGAGCGCAAGGTCTCTAACATCCACCAGCTCTGTGATGTTGTCATGGAGGAGTGGAAGAGGACTCCAGTGGCAACCCGTGAAGCTCTGGTGAACTCCATGCCCCAGAGGATTATTGCAGTGCTGGAAAATAATGGTGGCCACACATAATATTGACACTTTGGGCCCAATTTGAACATTTTCACTTAGGGGTGTACTCACTTTTGTTGCCAGCGGTTTAGACATTAATGGCTGTGTGTTGAGTTATTTTGAGGAGACTGCAAATTTACACTGTTATAAAAGCTGTACACTCACTACTTTACATTGTAGAAAAGTGTAATTTCTTCAGTGTTGTCACATGGAAAGATATAATAAAATATTTACAAAAATGTGAGGGTGTACTCACTTTTGTGAGATACTGTATGTAGCAGTGATCAGTGGGTTCCACATTCCCTCCAGCAAAACAGTGATTGGGACAGTAAAATTTTCACCAATCTGGCAGGGTTATAGTACCATCTGTGAAGAATCTTTAGACAAGTTTCCCAGTGGGTGATACATTCTGAGGAAGTAATAAGTAGTTGAGAGGCTTTGCGCCATTGACATGGAGTGAATTGTTGTAAAAGTTTGGCTTCCCATAAATCCATAAAGGGTGTTTTGTTTTAGAAAAGATTGTGGTAAAGGAATGAGATGCCTTTGTTTTTCGGAGATGCGTTGGAAAAAAAGGATATGATATTAATTGAGATGTAGTGGCTTCCTTTGAAGAGAGTTAAGAGGATAGATTGGATTCAGAGATATATGTAGAAGTCTAATTTGGGCAGGTAAAAATAATGTTGCAAGGTTTGAAATGTGTGTGGGAAGTTAGAGTCATGGTTACTGTAATTTTAACACAGCACGAGGGATGCCTAGTGATGTTATTGACCAAATATGGCAGACACTTGGGACTGGCATTGGATTTGGGTCGATGGTGAATTTGATCCGGAACTGAGCAAACTAAATGGCCATATTGGGCGAGTGAATTGGCCCAAACCTCTGACTGCAGTAGTATTACTATCATCAATAATTATGGCTTTCCAGCCCACCCGCTGGGCTGTTTCACATAGTGGGAAAGCTAGTCCAGGTGACATCATTGACCAAATACAGCCATGAACATATTTGGTCAATGACTTCATTCAGGTTCCCCACCACTGCTGTTTGCATTACAGCAGAACCAGGGAACTGTCAGTAGTGAGGAGAGTCAGGAAGGAGAGAATCGTTGTACACAGGTCATCATATTTCTGATGGAGGGTCAGTGGGAAGTTGTTCCTCACGATTGAAGATGGATCCACATTGCTGGATGATGTAATTGATGATGGATTTACAACTTGGGACTTTCTTGCTGATCATGTAACCACCTTGCCACGTGATGGCAAGGAGGGTGGACTTTAATGTCTACACACTGCACATATGCATCCATTGAGGCTGAGGTTTCTTTGCTGAGAAAGCATTAATTGAGCACTCTCTGCAGAGTGACTGAGCTGTCACTGACAAGTTCCAGTCTGTAATCATGATTGGGAACCAAGAGAACAGACTGCTGATCATGTGACCACTGTCACAGCCAATCACAATATTTACATGATCAGTAAGTCCACCCCCCCCAACTTAAGACCCAGCTAGAGGGTCATGTCGTGTGGGAAGGGGTTAGTAAATTACTTTGTCAACAATGTCTGTGTGTTTATTTACATTGTATTTTTTTATGAAACAGCAACAAGAGATACTAGGTGTCCTTTACTTATTCATGTAGAAGAGGGTTTAGATATTTGGGGGCTCCAATATTCTAAAGAGGGCTTCCAGATTCAGAGAAATCCAGCCCACGGCCCCCCACATTTACTGGGTAAGGGATGTGGAGATAAGGCCCTTATCCCTTTAACATGGGGGGAGCACATAATAACTATCCCTTCCTTTCATGGCCAGCCAGACAACACATCTAGATAAGTGTCTGGTATGGAATTTGGGGGGATGCCACTTCATTTTTCTTTCTTTTCTGTATTTTTTATCACCTGGGAACCCCTACACAACTTTGCTAGACACTTATTAACCACTTGCCTACTGGGCACTTCTACCCCCTTCCTGCCCAGGCCAATTTTCAGCTTTCAGTGCTGTTGTACTTTGAATGACAATTACACGGTCATGCAACACTGTACCCAAATGAATTTTTTATAATTTTTTTCACACAATAGAGAGATTTATTTTGGTAGCATTTAACCACCATTGGGTTTTATATTTTTTGCTAAAGAATTAAAAACAAACAGACATTTTTCATAGTTTTTATAAAATTTAGCAAACAGGTCATTTTTCTCCCTTACTGATGTGCACTGATGATGCTACACTGATGGACACCGATAAGGAGGCACTGATGGGCACTGATAGTTGGCACTGATGGGCACTGATAGGCAGCACTGATAGGTGGCACTAAGAGGCACTGATAGGTAGCACTGATGGGCACTGATTTGTACTGGTAGGCAACAGTGGTAGGCAGCACTGATAGGTGACACTTATGATGAGGCACTGATAGGCACCGATTGGCAGCACTGATGGGCACTGATTGGCAGCACTAATGAGTACTGATAGGTGGCACTGGTGGGCACTGAAAGGTGGCATTGATGGGCACAGATTAGCAGCACTGGTGGGCATTTGGTGGCACTACTTATCAGCACTGGTAGGCACCAAGGCAGGGACCGATGTCCCTGTAACAGAAGATGGTTACCAGCTTTATTCTTTTCTCCTCACGCTGATCGTGGAGAGAAAAAAAGCCAATAACCTGCTTCTGTTTACGTCATTTATGTGCAATCCAACTACCGAAGATGAACATTGTATCTACAGTAATAAGGAGAGAAAAGTAGCGCTCGGCAGATATCTCCAGCAATTGCATAGCCAATAGCAATTTGCTGGTAAAAGCTGATATGGCCAAATGATTTCACTTCCCTTTCCTCCTCCAGATGGCTGGGACTGGAGATGATTACCCTCAGAATCTAGAAAAGTGAGGTTCAGGTAGGACTACCAGGCTTACAATTATTTCTCAATCTGTTCATAAATAGCCAGGGTGCGTAAACTTCAGGGTAAACTTTTACTGAGCAGTAGGAAACACAAAATCACTGATATTTTTCTCCTATGGAATCCTTTTGTTCATTGTATGTTGGTTTTGCTTACTTGCCTATCCTGTGACCCAGTAGGAAACAGTTTGATTTTTCCTTGATGGGACACAAGTATATAAAAGAGAAAAAAGTCTGTTTATTCAGAGTAGGGAGAATTAGAAATTCTTTTTAAAGTATGGCATGAATTTCCCAGACACATTTTACTAAAGCAGATTTCTACATGTTGCAAGCCAACACATCCACTGAGATTTGTCAAAGTCCATTTTTTGTAAAAACATCTGCTGTATGAAAGCATAATTGCATACAGCGCTAAGCTAAAGCAAAACATCATGTCTATTGTCTAATGCCTTCGAGCTTAACGTGTAGAAATGTAATCAACTTTTGCTATGAACCCAATAATAACTTGCAGACTAAATATATAAAACAAAACAAGAAAAATTAAAAGTTTTGAGGAAAAAATATTCATATTATCGACAAGAAGGATACGCTCCTTCCTTTCACGTACATCAACTTAAGAAACAAGTATGAAATTTTGGCTTGGTAACTGAAGTATTTTTACATCCAAAGGTGGTACTCTCAAGTCTTGTAGTATTAAGTCATGTAGTGTATATTTGCATTGAAATCATTCTGCTAAATAAATTGAGCAAATATATTGTTTGCATCATATCAATGTTGCCCAAGCGGGACAAAATAACACGTTTACTTTATAGGCTGGTTCTGCTGTAGCACATACCATTCCTTCTCTCAATCACTGCTCTATTTGGTCAACTGTATAAATCTTGCTACCTATGACTTCCAGGCATGGGGAAGCTATTGAGGTACTTCATATGATGTTGCTGGCACCTGGCGATTAGCGGGACAGTCAGCCCTATGTAAGCTGCAACTGGAAACCTAACCTGAGCCTACACAGGGCTGTTATATCTCATTTCCCATGACTGCGTGAATCAGTAGGGGACTGAATGGAAAGGGATATGCCATGGGATTGAAACACTGTAATTGAGCTAAATTCAGAAAGACCACTTAAAGCTGAACTCTAGGCAGATATAAAAGACTAAAGGTATATCAGTGCTGTAATTATTAATACATAATTAAAAGTATTCCTTAAATGTAAGTGTAGTAAGCACCTAAATTTGGCCTATTATCAGCTTCTTGCACTCCCAGTACAGCAGGGCTGGAGTCTGAGAGGAAGAAGCAGCACAAGAAGCCAACCAGTTGATGTGTTGGTAAGAAGCATGGTGATAGGCAGAGAAAGTAAAGTTGAACCAAAAATGAAAGCAAACATTCAATGTATAAGTAAATAAACTAATGCTGTATATGAATATATTAACACCATCAGGGATATCACTCATAAAAAGTCAATCCACGTGAACGATCCACTTAAAATATCCCAGTGACATCCACCACTTTGCCACACGTAGCCTCTTACCAAAAAGGGAGACCCCAAATTTTAGGTGGTCTAAAAGCGCCTTAGAATAAGTGGAGACTGCTGCAGCCAATGCATCCAGCAATTGGGGAACCACAGGACACACCAACAGGGCACTGGTTGTATCACCTCATTTGCTCCACAGATGGTAGTCCGGCAAAGGAAACACATAACAGCTTCCCATAGTGAAAACCTGCTTGATGCATACATAAAATAACTGTATATCTATGCACAATCTATCCACATAATCCAGCTTGTCAAACTATATACAGCAACATTGGTTCTGGCTCCAGCGTGGGCAATAATGTCAGAAAAGGCTCTCTCTCCGATGTGTTTCCCTTGGACAGGCATTTTCAAGAGGTCAGCTGACCCTTTGAAAAACGGGATTTCTGAGTAGATACACTGTTATATTATTTTGATTGTAAACCCTCACCTTGGAAAAACTACCTATTCAGTTTTAAATAGAAATGAATGGCAAAACATTTGTGTATAGATATAAACAAATTATAAATGCCCTTTTTCCTCTTTTTTTTATAAGTGATCACATTACCTCTGTTCTGCATAAGATCTGGGGGAGGAGTAACAACAGCTCACTGATCTTCCCAGTGAATGGCTGTGTAGGGGGGTATCAAGAGAAGACTGATCATTGGAGCAGAGCAGGCAGAATTCCCAGCATAGCTAGAGAACTGACCATGGTGTGTTCTCCAGCTTAGTGTGGTCAGTTTTTAATAGGAAAGCAGAGGGACTTTCAGGATCACCAGTGATTTCACACCAAGGAAGCAATACATAGTTACATAGTTACATTGTTACATAGTTAGGCAGGTTGAAAAAAGACACAAGTCCATCCAGTTCAACCATAAAATAAATAAATAAATAAAATAAAAACTATCATACAATCCTATATACCCAATCCTAAATCCACAGTTGATTCAGAGGAAGGCGAAAAAAACCCAGCTACAGCAGGGGAAAAAATTCCTTCCTGATACCAGAGAGGCAATCAGATTTTCCCTGGATCAACTTTACCTATAAATGTTAGTACCAGTTATAGTATGTACATTCAGGAAAGAATCCAGGCCTTCCTTAAAGAAATCTACTGAGCTGGCCAGAACCACCTCTGGAGGGAGTCTATTCTACATTTTTATAGCTCTTATGCCGCGTACACACGGTCAGACTTTCCAACGTAAAATGTGCGATCGGAGCTTGTTGCCGGAAATTCCGACTGTGTGTAGGCTCCATCTGACAGTTTCCATCGGAATTTCAGTCGCACAAAATTTAAGATCTGGTTCTCAAATTTTCCGACAACAAAATCTGTTTGCGTAAATTCCGACACGATCGTGTGTACACAATTCCGACGCACAAAGTGCCGCGCTTGCTCAGAATCAAGCAGAAGAGCCGCACTGGCTATTGAACTTCATTTTTCTAAGCTCTTTGTAAGTGTTGTACGCCACCGCGTTCTTGACGTTCGGAATTTCCGACAAGATTTGTGTGACTGTGTGTATGCAAGACAAGTTTGAGCCAACATCCGTCTGAAAAAATGTATGGATTTTGTTGCCGGAATGTCCGATCAATGTCCAATCGTGTGTATGGGGCATTACTGTGAAGAAACCTTTCCGTATTTGGAGATGAAATCTCTTTTCTTCTAGACATAAAGAGTGCCCCTTGTCCTCAGTGTTAACCATAAAGTGAATAACTCAACACCAAGTTCACTATATGGACCCCTTATATATTTATACATGGTGATCATATCCCCCCTTAATCTCCTCTTCTCAGGAGTGAATAAATTCAGTTCCTCTAATCTTTCCTCATAGCTGAGCTCCTCCATGCCTCTTATCAGTTTGGTTGCCCTGCTCTGCACTTTCTCCAGTGCCCCGATATCCTTTTTGAGAACTGGTGCCCAAACTGTACTGCATATTCCAGATGAGGTCTTACTTATGATTTGTACAGGGGCAAAATTATATCTCTCTCTCTGGAGTCCATACCTCTCTTAATACAACCGCAGCTTGGCATTGCATGCTATTATTGAGCTTATGATCTACCAAAACCCCCAGATCCTTCTCCACCAATGATCCCCCCAGTTGTACTCCCCCTAGTATGTATTTTGCATGCATATTCTTAGCCCCCAAGTGCGTAACTTTACATTTATCAACATTAAACCTCATCTGCCACATAGTCGCCCAATTAGACAGTGCATTGAGGTAGGCTTGTAAATTTGAGACATCCTGTAAGGACATTATTCCATTGCATAGCTTGGTGTCATCTGCAAAGACAGAAATGTTACTTTTAACCACTTAAGGACCGCCTCACGCCGATGTACGCCGGCAAGGCGGCACGGGCAGGCAAAATCACGTACATGTACATGATTTGCCTCCCGCGGGTGGGGGGTCCGACCCCCCCCCGGTGCCCGAGGCGGTCCTGTTTTGTTCCCCGGCGATCGGAGTGGAGGGGGAGGCCATCCGTTCGTGGCCCCCCCTCGCGATCGCCGCCGGCCAATGGGAACATTCCTTTGCTGCTGTATGCAAAACAGAAGCAAAGGAAATTATGTCATCTCTCCTCGGCTCGGTAATTTCCGTTCCAGCGCCGAGGGGAGAAGACATCAATGTGAGTGCACAACACTACACACACAGTAGAACATGCCAGGCATACAAAACACCCCGATCCCCCCCCGATCGCCCCCCGATCCCCCCCAATCACCCTCCCCTGTCACAAACTGACACCAAGCAGGTTTTTTTTTTTCTGATTACTGCTAGGTGTCAGTTTGTGACAGTTACAGTGTTAGCACAGTTACTGTTACCCCCCTGTAGGTCTAGGGTACCCCCCTAACCCCCCCTAATAAAGTTTTAACCCCTTGATCACCCCCCATCACCAGTGTCGCTAAGCGATCATTTTTCTGATCGCTGTATTAGTGTCGCTGGTGACGCTAGTTAGGGACGTAAATATTTAGGTTCGCCGTCAGCGTTTTATAGCGTCAGGGACCCCCATATACTATCTAATAAATGTTTTAACCCCTTGATTGCCCCCTAGTTAACCCTTTCACCACTGATCACCGTATAAGTGTTACGGGTGACGCTGGTTAGTTCGTTTATTTTTTATAGTGTCAGGGCACCCGCCGTTTATTACCGAATAAAGGTTTAGCCCCCTAATCGCCCGGCGGTGATATGCGTCACCCCAGGCAGCGTCAGATTAGTGCCAGTACCGCTAACACCCACGCACGCAGCATGCGCCTCCCTTAGTGGTATAGTATCTGATCGGATCAATATCTGATCCGATCAGATCTATACTAGCGTCCCCAGCAGTTTAGGGTTCCCAAAAACACAGTGTTAGCGGGATCAGCCCAGATACCCGCTAGCACCTGCGTTTTGCCCCTCCGCCCAGCCCACCCAAGTGCAGTATCGATCGATCACTGTCACTTACAAAACACTAAACGCATAACTGCAGCGTTCGCAGAGTCAGGCCTGATCCCTGCGATCGCTAACAGTTTTTTTGGTAGCATTTTGGTGAACTGGCAAGCACCAGCCCCAAGCAGCGTCAGGTTAGCGCCAGTAGCGCTAACACCCACGCACGCACCGTACACCTCCCTTAGTGGTATAGTATCTGATCGCATCAATATCTGATCCGATCAGATCTATACTAGCGTCCCCAGCAGTTTAGGGTTCCCAAAAACGCAGTGTTAGCGGGATCAGCCCAGATACCTGCTAGCACCTGCGTTTTGCCCCCTCCGCCCAGCCCACCCCAGCCCACCCAAGTGCAGTATCGATCGATCACTGTCACTTACAAAACACTAAATGCATAACTGCAGCGTTCGCAGAGTCAGGCCTGATCCCTGCGATCGTTAACAGTTTTTTTGGTAGTATTTTGGTGAACTGGCAAGCACCGGCCCCAGGCAGCGTCAGGTTAGCGCCAGTACCGCTAACACCCACGCACGCAGCATACACCTCCCTTAGTGGTACAGTATCTGAACGGATCAATATCTGATCTGATCAGATCTATACTAGCGTCCCCAGCAGTTTAGGGTTCCCAAAAACGCAGTGTTAGCGGGATCAGCCCAGATACCTGCTAGTACCTGCATTTTGCCCCTCCGTCCGGCCCAGCCCAGCCCACCCAAGTGCAGTATCGATCGATCACTGTCACTTACAAAACACTTAACGCATAACTGCAGCGTTCGCAGAGTCAGGCCTGATCCCTGCGATCGCTAACAGTTTTTTTGGTAGCTTTTTATTGAACTGGCAAGCACCAGCGGCGTAGTACACCCCGGTCGTAGTCAAACCAGCACTGCAGTAACACTTGGTGACGTGGCGAGTCCCATAAGTGCAGTTCAAGCTGGTGAGGTGGCAAGCACAAGTAGTGTCCCGCTGCCACCAAGAAGACAAACACAGGCCCGTCATGCCCATAATGCCCTTCCTGCTGCATTCGCCAATCCTAATTGGGAACCCACCGCTTCTGCAGCACCCGTACTTCCCCCATTCACATCCCCAACCAAATGCAGTCGGCTGCATGAGAGGCATTTTTATGTCCTCCCAAGTACCCCTACCCAACGAACCCCCCCAAAAAAGATGTTGTGTCTGCAGCAAGCGTGGATATAGGCGTGACACCCGCTATTATTGTCCCTCCTGTCCTGACAATCCTGGTCTTTGCATTGGTGAATGTTTTGAACGCTACCATTCACTAGTTGAGTATTAGCGTAGGGTACAGCATTCCACAGACTAGGCACACTTTCACAGGGTCTCCCAAGATGCCATCGCATTTTGAGAGACCCAAACCTGGAACCGGTTACAGTTACAAAAGTTAGTTACAAAAAAAGTGTAAAAAAAAAATAAATATATAAAATAACAAAAAAAATAGTTGTCGTTTTATTGTTCTCTCTCTCTCTATTCTCTCTCTATTGTTCTGCTCTTTTTTACTGTATTCTATTCTGCAATGTTTTATTGTTGTTATGTTTTATCATGTTTGCTTTTCAGGTATGCAATTTTTTATACTTTACCGTTTACTGTGCTTTATTGTTAACCATTTTTTTGTCTTCAGGTACGCCATTCACGACTTTGAGTGGTTATACCAGCATGATGCCTGCAGGTTTAGGTATCATCTTGGTATCATTCTTTTCAGCCAGCGGTCGGCTTTCATGTAAAAGAAATCCTAGCGGCTAATTAGCCTCTAGACTGCTTTTACAAACCGTGGGAGGGAATGCCCCCCCCCACCGTCTTCCGTGTTTTTCTCTGGCTCTCCTGTCTCAACAGGGAACCTGAGAATGGAGCCGGTGATTCAACCAGCTGACCATAGAGCTGATCAGAGACCAGAGTGGCTCCAAACATCTCTATGGCCTAAGAAACCGGAAGCTATGAGCATTTTATGACTTAGATTTCGCCGGATGTAAATAGCGCCATTGGGAAATTGGGGAAGCATTTTATCACACCGATCTTGGTGTGGTCAGATGCTTTGAGGGCAGAGGAGAGATCTAGGGTCTAATAGACCCCAATTTTTTCAAAAAAGAGTACCTATCACTACCTATTGCTATCATAGGGGATATTTACATTCCCCGAGATTACAATAAAAATGATAAAAAAAAAAAATATATGAAAGGAACAGTTTAAAAATAAGATAAAAAAAGCAAAAAAATAATAAAGAAAAAAAAAAGCACCCCTGTCGCCCCCTGCTCTCGCGCTAAGGCGAACGCAAGCGGCGGTCTGTCGTCCAACGTAAACAGCAATTGCACCATGCATGTGAGCTATCACCGCAAAGGTCAGATCAAGGGCAGTAATTTTTTCAGTAGACCTCCTCTGTAAATCTAAAGTGGTAACCTGTAAAGGCTTTTAAAGGCTTTTAAAAATGTATTTATTTTGTTGCCACTGCACGTTTGTGCGCAATTTTAAAGCATGTCATGTTTGGTATCCATGTACTCGGCCTAAGATCATCTTTTTTATTTCATCAAACATTTGGGCAATATAGTGTGTTTTAGTGCATTAAAATTTAAAAAAGTGTGTTTTTTCCCAAAAAAATGCGTTTGAAAAATCGCTGCGCAAATACTGTGTGAAAAAAAAAAATGAAGCACCCACCATTTTAATCTGTAGGGCATTTGCTTTAAAAAATATATAATGTTTGGGGGTTCAAAGTAATTTTTTTGCAAAAAAAAATAACTTTTTCATGTAAACAATAAGTGTCAGAAAGGGCTTTGTCTTCAAGTGGTTAGAAGAGTGGGTGATGTGTGACATAAGCTTCTAAATGTTGTGCATAAAATGCCAGAACAGTTCAAAACCCCCCCAAATGACCCCATTTTGGAAAGTAGACACCCCAAGCTATTTGCTGAGAGGCATGTCGAGTCCATGGAATATTTTATATTGCGACACAAGTTGCGGGAAAGAGACAATTTTTTTTTTTTTTTGCACAAAGTTGTCACTAAATGATATATTGCTCAAACATGCCATGGAAATATGTGAAATTACACCCCAAAATACATTCTGCTGCTTCTCCTGAGTACGGGGATACCACATATGTGAGACTTTTTGGGAGCCTAGCCGCGTACGGGACCCCGAAAACCAAGCACCGCCTTCAGGCTTTCTAAGGGCGTGAATTTTTGATTTCACTGTTCACTGTCTATCACAGTTTTGGAGGCCATGGAATGCCCAGATGGCACAACCCCCCCCCCCAAATGACCCCATTTTGGAAAGTAGACACCAAAAGCTATTTGCTGAGAGGTATAGTGAGTATTTTGCAGACCTTACTTTTTGTCACAAAGTTTTGAAAATTGAAAAAAGAAAAAAAAAATGTTTTTTCTTGTCTTTCTTTATTTTCAAAAACAAATGAGAGCTGCAAAATACTCACCATGCCTCTCAGCAAATAGCTTGGGGTGTCTACTTTCCAAAATGGGGTCATTTGGGGGGCTTTTGTGCCACCTGGGCATTCCATGGCCTCCGAAACTGTGATAGGCAGTGAAGAGTGAAATCAAAAATTTTCACCCTTAGAAATCCTGAAGGCGGTGATTGGATTTCGGGGCCCCGTACGCGGCTAGGCTACCAAAAAGTCCCACACATGTGGTATCCCCATACTCAGGAGAAGCAGCTAAATGTATTTTGGGGTGCAATTCCACATATGCCCATGGCCTGTGTGAGCAATATATCATTTAGTGACAACTTTATGCAAAAAAAAAAAAAAGTGTCACTTTCCCGCAACTTGTGTCAAAATATAAAATATTCCATGGACTCAATATGCCTCTCAGCAAATAGCTTGGGGTGTCTACTTTCCAAAATGGGGTCATTTTGGGGGGTTTTGTGCCACCTGGGCATTCCATGGCCTCCGAAACTGTGATAGGCAGTGAAGAGTGAAATCAAAAATTTACACCCTTAGAAATCCTGAAGGCGGTGATTGGTTTTCGGGGCCCCGTACGCGGCTAGGCTCCCAAAAAGTCCCACACATGTGGTATCCCCATACTCAGGAGAAGCAGCTGAATGTATTTTGGGGTGCAATTCCACATATGCCCATGGCCTGTGTGAGCAATATATCATTTAGTGACAACTTTATGCAAAAAAAAAAAAAAGTGTCACTTTCCCGCAACTTGTGTCAAAATATAAAATATTCCATGGACTCAATATGCCTCTCAGCAAATAGCTTGGGGTGTCTACTTTCCAAAATGGGGTCATTTTGGGGGGTTTTGTGCCACCTGGGCATTCCATGGCCTCCGAAACTGTGATAGGCAGTGAAGAGTGAAATCAAAAATTTACACCCTTAGAAATCCTGAAGGCGGTGATTGGTTTTCGGGGCCCCGTACGCGGCTAGGCTCCCAAAAAGTCCCACACATGTGGTATCCCCATACTCAGGAGAAGCAGCTGAATGTATTTTGGGGTGCAATTCCACATAGGCCCATGGCCTGTGTGAGCAATATATCATTTAGTGACAACTTTTTGTAAATATTTTTTGTTTTTTGTCATTATTCAATCACTTGGGACAAAAAAAATAAATATTCAATGGGTTCAACATGCCTCTCAGCAATTTCCTTGGGGTGTCTACTTTCCAAAATGGGGTCATTTGGGGGGGGGTTTGTACTGCCCTGCCATTTTAGCACCTCAAGAATTGACATAGGCAGTCATAAACTTAAAGCTGTGTAAATTACAGAAAATGTACCCTAGTTTGTAAACGCTATAACTTTTGTGCAAACCAATAAATATACGCTTATTGACATTTTTTTTACCAAAGACATGTGGCCGAATACATTTTGGCCTAAATGTATGACTAAAATTTAGTTTATTGGATTTTTTTTATAACAAAATAGAAAATATCATTTTTTTTCAAAATTTTCGGTCTTTTTCCGTTTATAGCGCAAAAAATAAAAACCGCAGAGGTGATCAAATACCATCAAAAGAAAGCTCTATTTGTGGGAAGAAAAGGACGCAAATTTCGTTTGGGTACAGCATTGCATGACCGCGCAATTAGCAGTTAAAGCGACGCAGTGCCAAATTGTAAAAAGACCTCTGGTTCTTAGGCAGCATAATGGTCCGGGGCTCAAGTGGTTAATCCCAGACCCAATATCATTTATAAAGATATTAAAAAGTAAAGGTCCCAGCACTGAACCTTGGGGTACACCACTGATAACCTTAGACCATTCACAGTAAGAATCATTAACCACTACTCTCTGAATTCTGCCTTTTATTCAGTTTTCTATCCATTTACAAATTGATATTTCCAAGCCTGTAGACTTTTCCTTACACATGAGCCGTGTGTGGGGAACTGTGTCAAATGCTTTTGCAAAATTCAAGTATATCACGTCCACCGCCACCAAGGTTTTTTTTACCCCCACATAAAAAGAAATCAGGTTTGTTTGACAACTTCTGTCTTTCATGAATCCATACAAAGAGAACAGGATACTTTCTCATACAAGTACATGGTACAACAGGCACATATTAGGATTATGAAATGCTAGTGTAACAAATTCTATAGTAAAACAAGCGGTTTTGCACTATGGGAGGCTGTTATGTGTGTCCTTTGTTGATCATCTAAAGACACTTTCTTCTCATCACATCTAATGCAGGGCTGTCTGTTTGATAAGCAGAATACTTTTTTAAGGGCATCGGTCCCCCTCATTGGTGCATTCTAAAATAGCAACATTCTCAAAGTCAAATACTTATTTGGAGATCGAGAAGACAAGGAAGGTCTGTCTTACTTCTCAAATCCACACATGCCTGGAATGTATGACAGGTGGTTTGAGGGCAGCTTGTAGGAAAAAAAATGCAGAAACCTCAGGAAGTGGTGAAGTTAATGAAACTAATCCAGATGAGAAATTAAACTTGGAGGAAGCAGTAGCAGTACTGGAGAAAGGCCAAAGTCAGGGACATATGCAAAGCAATATATCACTTGGCAGGTACAACATCAATGAATAGACCAGGATTGGCAAAAGGCAGCCAATGAGGTATCATATCAGAAGGTTGATGCAGTGCCAAGGAACAGTCGGTGTTAGCAACAGGCAGTAGGCAGGTGAAATATTACAGAACAGGCTAGGGAAAGTAATGGGCAGCCAAAATCTTACGGTGAAGTCAGGGTCAGGAGACTTTCAATAGCAAGTCTAACAGCAGGCCAGGTCAATAACAGATTACAGATAAAAGTAAGGCAACGGATACATTCAGGCAATAGAATAACATTGAAGACCAGTCTGAAATGAAGGTATGCAGTTTGGAATAAATGGATCCATGATATTAGGCTACATTGGCACTATACTCTGCCAGTTCTAGATGTGAATCTGGCTGTTAGAGCATAAAGAATATGTTATTTGACTCTGTCTAATGTCTTGAAATGAGGGATAATCCTATTATTTGTAAGACATGTGGTGGAATGAGACACTTGAATATCTTCTGCTCTAAGAAAGCTTTACTCTGCTTTAAGAAATCTTTACTCTTCAGCCAAAAAACTTTGTAAGAAGTAATTTCTTGAACAGCCAGTAAATAGCAAAGAATTAATATGGGGATGACACTATGAGGTTGATTTACTAAAACTGGAGAGTGCAAAATCTGGTGCAGCTGTGCATAGAAACCAATCAGCTTCTAACTTCAGTTTGTTCATTAAGGCTCCATGGACACGGAGCTCCATGAAGCTCATAAACGACCGTTTTTTGGAGTTTGGGCGCTTTTTTTAACAGCCCATAAACTCCACTCTATGTTATCCTATGTGTCCATGCACACATGGACATTTTTTAGCTTTTATCAGCAGTGGAGTTTATGGGCTGTTCTCTGAATGCCATAAAATTGCGTTCAAAGTGCCGTTTTTCTGACCACAAAAAAGGTTTAAAAAAGCCAAGCACCGGTAAACGCTCATAAACGCGCGTTAATTAGCGTTCGGCATTCTATTTTTTCAATGCATTGTGGGAGTTTGGAATGCATTCTGGGATTTTTGGAGTGTCCTCTGTGTATTTTTATTAAAAATGCCCATAAACGCTAACTCTAAAAAACGCACATAAACGCTAGTACAAAACGCTGTTAAAAGCGTGTTTTTCTACCAGCGTTTTCTGCCAGCAATCTGGCGTCCAGAAAAAGCTTTTTTGAGCTCCAGTGTGCATGGAGCCTTAATCTTTGACAAAAAAAAACCTGGAAGCAGATTGATTTCTATGCACAGCTGCACCAGATTTTGCACTCTACAGTTTTAATAAATCAACCCCTATGTGTCATTCTAGATGTATTACATGGAATATTCTAGATGTCCACATTTCTGCTTGAAGTACAGTCTTTAAAACATTCACAGAAGTGCAGGCACAGACTATGGTAAGCGAGGTAAAATAGCACTGGCCATGTTGCAGTGTTTCCCTTTTAAATAGCTGTATGTGGATTCCCTTTTAAGATGTAATAGCATCTTCAACTGAGCATGCCTAGAGCACACACAGCATTGGAAAATCTATACAGACAACCTGATGATGTAAAACGTACAACATGCAGCTCTGTTTATCATGGGTAAGATTAGAACAAATATTTAGGGCAGCATCTTATTTACTGCATGTAATCAACATTTTGTCTGTGAAAGCTGTATAAAACAGTTCAATTTACTAATGAGGGGATTGAAAATGATTGTATTTGTGTTTACTCATTGTGGCCTTTGGAATTCCCTGCAAAAGGTATTTTAGGGGATATACAGGGATGTAGATGACAGTGAACTATCAGATGCTTGCTGAGCAAGAAAATGACGCAGTAAAATTAGAAAGGCATCTTATTTAGCAAGTAGATTTCAAGGGAGCAATTAACATTTCATAGCAGATAGCAGACAAGTCTTTGTTGGTTACTCACAAACTCATTATTTCCTTATCATTTGTCATTGTTATAGTTGGATTATTCTTACCTCTACATTTAGCATTATATTTTACAGCTGTGCTTTATACGGTGTGTGTGTGTACTATATGTATATATACCGATATATATATATATATATATATGTATAAGTATGTGTGTGTGTAGATGTGTGTGTGTATATATATATATATATATATATATATATATATATATCGATCTATATATATATTTATATATATAGATCGATATATATATATATATAAATTATACACAGTACTATGCAAGCATTTTAGGCAGGTGTGAAGAAATCCTGTAAAGTAAGAGTGCTTTCAAAAATATATTGTTTTTATTTTTATAAGTGTTTATTTTTATCAATTTATAAAATGCAAAGTGAGAGAGGAAGAAAAATCTGAATCAAATCAATATTTGGTGTGACTACCCTTTAGCTTCAAACCAGCATAAATTCTTATGCCCCGTACACACGGTCAGATTTTCCGACGGAAAATGTGTGATAGAACCTTGTTGTCGGAAATTCCGACCATGTGTGGGCTCCATCACACATTTTCCATCGGAATTTCCGATACACAAAGTTTGAGAGCTTGCTATAAAATTCCGATCGTGTGTACACAAATCCGACGCACAAAGTGCCACGCATGCTCAGAATAAATTAAGAGACGAAAGCTATTGGCTACTGCCCCGTTTATAGTCCAGACGTATGTGTTTTACATCACCGCGTTTAGAACGATCGGATTTTCCGACAACTTTGTGTGACCGTGTGTATGCAAGACAAGTTTGAGCCATCATCCGTCGGAAAAAATCCATGGATTTTGTTGTCGGAATGTCCGATCAATGTCCGACCGTGTGTACAGGGCATTACACTTGCACACTTCATACACTTGCACAAAGTCAGGGATTTTGTAGGATTAGAGTCAAGTGTATGATTAACCAATTATACCAATTATACCAAGCAGGTGCTAATGATCATCAATTTCATATGTAGGTTAAAACACAGCCATTAACTGAAAAAGAAACAGGCCTAAAACTGAATGAAGAACAGCCAAAGGTGAGGTTGTGGAAGTTTAATGTCAGAGGTCATAAACCATGGCAAGACTGAGCACAGAAAAAAAGACACAAGGTAGTTATACTACATCAGCAAGGTCTCTCCCAGGCAAAAACACTGGGCTTCCAAGATGTGCTGTTCAAGCTCTTTTGAAGAAGCACAAAGAAATGGGCGATGTTGAGCACCGTAGACACAGTGTTTGGCTGAGGAAACTTAATGCAACAGACGAAAGACACATCATGCTTCCCTTCAGCATCAGAAGATGTCCAGCAGTGCCATCAGCACAAAAGTGGAGGAAAACCAGTGGGACCCAGGCACACCCATCTACTGCCCAGAGAAGTCTGGCCAGAAGTGGTCTTCTTGGAAGAATTGTGGCCAAAAAACCATACCTCCTATGTGGAAATAAGGCTAAGCGACACAAAAACATTGAAACTGGGGAGCAGAAAAATAACAGCAGGGGCTGTGGACTGATGAGTCAAAATTTGAAATATTTGACTGTAGCAAAAGGCAGTTTGTTTGCGAAGGGCCGAAGAGCGGTTTAATAATGAATGTCTGCAGGCAACAGTGATGCATGATGCAGGTTCCTTGCAAATTTGGGGCTACATTTCTGCGAATTGGAAATTAGGTCAGGATCAATGGTGTCCTCATTGCTGAGAAGTACAGGCAGATATTTATCTTTCATGTCATACCTTCATGTAGGCCTGTTATTGGCCCCAAATTTATTCTGCATCAAGACAATGACACTAAACATGCAGCCAATGTAATTTAAAACAATCTTCAGCAAAAAGAAGAACAAGGAGTCCTGGAAGTGATGGTTTGGCCCCACAGAGCCCTGATTTCAACATCATCGAGTCTGCCTTGGATTACGTGAACAGACAGAGGGTTTTTAAGCAGCCTACATCCACAGAAGATCTGTAGTTAGTTCTCCAAGATGTTTGGAACAACCTACCTGCTGCGATCCTTCAAAAACTGTGTGCAAGTATACCTAGAAAAAATGATGCTGTTTTTAAAGTGTTACTAAACCCACAACAGTAAATTCTGTATATGCAGCATAGCATGCTTGTTATACTCACAGTGTAACTTAAGAGGTTAATCCTCTGCATTGTGTAAAAATGCTGTTTTATCCTGTATGCACAGATCCTTCCCCTCCTGCACTTTCTATCTGGGGAAAGCCAGCTAACACAGGAAGAGTAGCCAACCTGCATATGCTCAGATGTGTCTTTTATGCTGGAGAGAATAATTACTTGTTCTCAGAGATAGCCAGGTCACATGATATTGACATCATACATGTGGGCGTGTATACAGGTTGTAGTGGAAGTCTCCTCCTACCTGAATTGTCAGGACTGGAAAAACTATGCAGTTTATCACTGACCCTGGTATACAGATCAGCTAAAAAAGTATATAGTGGAAATATTTTAATGTAAAAAGAAGAAAAGAAGATTTATAAGCTGTGGGCACTGTGGGGGGTGAACTATTTTCATATTACTGGGTTTAGTAACACTTTAAGACAAAGATTGGTCACACTCTAATTTAATTTGCATTCCTCTTCTGTTCATTTGCTTTGCATTTTTTTTAACTTATAAAAATAAACTATTAACACTTCTATCTCTGAAAGTATTCTTAATTTGCAGCATTTTTTCACTCCTGCCTAAAACTTTTGCACAGTAGTGTGTGTGTGTATGCAAAAACTGTTTCTATTTTAGGTCTCATCCATAGGTCATTGTAAAGAAATGTACTAAAAAGGCTGAATGTACAATACACACTGTTGGTTACTGTGGGGATTTTGTTTTTGAAAAAGTATATGAAGGAAAACCAAATGTCTGTCAAAACTACTTTTAAAGCAGAACTTCACCCAAAAGGGAAAAGTCCACTTTTCCTCCACCTAAACATGTGGAACATCCTTTTTCTGGGCGTACCTGGTTTTGGCCCCCCTCCTTCCCTCACAGCCTTCTGGGACATGTCACAGGTCCCAGAAAGCTCTGGGACCAATCAAATTGTGCAGTGCGGCTTACACGTGTGCAGTGAGCAGCTGGTTGGGAAGCTGCAAACGGTCACAGCCAGCTGTTCACAGTTAGTATGCCGGTGCCAGGGACAGAAGCCCAGTGAAGAAACTGGCCAGGAGAGGTCATCGCTGGATCCTGGGGCAGGTGAATGTCCTATTATTAAAAGTCAGCAGCTACAGTTTTTGTAGCTGCTGACTTAATTTTTGAAAAGATGACTGGATAATCACTTTAAAAGAAAAGTATGGCCAAAGCTTTTCTGGAGTACACATATTTCTGCATTTCTGTGACCTTGATTTAGCTAAAGTCCACTGTCGGCTGATACCACAGAGCCGCTCCAGATGTATCCCCGACAATAATGTCATAATCCACCCAGATTCATGACTGGGAGCTAGCTCAGCCTCTCAGCGCACTGCTTGGAGACTGAGCCAGCTGCTCCTACCCTCTCCCCAATCCAGCATTCCAGTGAGCACTGGAGGGACAATGCAGAGAGCTGCTGGCTGACAGTCACCACTCTCCCCTCAGATAAGACCAAGAACTAAGCAATCAGCAGTCATGTAATCGCTCAGTTCTCATTCTTAAAGCCAGTGGGGACAGCTGCAGTATCAAACCAATGCTGCAGCCACATAATTAAGTATGTATGTTTTTTTTTTGACATCCCACACGTCTCTTAACTTTGGATAGAATGACAAAGGGTAGAGCCTCAGTAAGGTTTTAAATTTCATCTGTTTTGCTGCTGGGAGATCTCCCATATTTTTTGTGCTGTCTGACATCCATCACCTTTACAGGAATTGAGAGGGAAAAAATGTAAATGTTAAAAACAGTTTATAGGTCTTCTGCCCAGGCATGCTATTCAATATTGCTTTGGACCAAACAAAACATATTTTTAATATTGGTTGTGCGTGTTCTTTTTCCAACTCCTATTAGTAATATGTAAAGCTTTATTCCAGCCAAAACTTTTATGCCCCGTACACACAAGCGGAATTTCCGTTGGAAAATCTTGGATGGTTTTTCCGACGGGATTCCGCTCAAGCTTGGCTTGCATACACACGGTCACACAAAAGTTCTCTGAAGTTTCGACCGTCAAGAACGCGGTGACGTACAACACTACAACGAGCCAAGAAAATGAAGTTCAATGCTTCTAAGCAGGCGTCAAGTTGTTTCCGAGCTTGCGTGGTTTTATGCGCGCCGGAATTGCATACAGACTAACGGAATTTCCGTCAAGAACTTTTTCCGTCTGAAAAATAGAGAACCAGCTCTCAATCATTTGCTGGCGGAAATTCAGACAGAAAAAGTTTGATGGAGCATACACACGGTCAGAATATCCGACCAAAAGCTCCCATCACACTTTTTTTGACGGAAATTCCGACCATGTGAGAGGGAATGCATAGAACCCCTGTCAGGTATTTACTGTGAAAATTACCATTGCCTCCTGTATCAACATTAGGTAAAAGGAATTTATTTCCAATGAAGGCAAAAGCTGCAACAGAATTTTTTTTCTAGATGGGGACTTTCTTCCCTGATGACCTCTGCTCCCTTCATTTCTTATGAGACTATTACAGGTTGTCAGGGAGATTGCATGTGAGGTGAGAAGTTTTTTAAAGATTTTCAGGACAAGAATAACAATTTTAAAAATATTTACTTTATGGACTGGAATTGAGCTTTAATTAAAACAAAGGGGGTTATAAATAATGTTGAAGAGGAACTCCAGTAATTTTTGATAGAAAATGACATGTTTTTAACCAATACAGGTCACTTATACACCTTCCTGACCAGACCAATTTTCAGCTTTCAGCGCTGTCGCACTTTGAATGACAATTGCGCAGTCATACAACACTGTACTCAAACTAAATTTTTATCACTTTTTTCCCACAAATAGAGCTTTCTTTTGGTGGTATTTGATCACCTCTGGGATTTTTATTTTCTGCTAAACAAATAAAAAAAGACCGAAAATTTTGAAAAAAAAATGTTTTATTTTTGTTCCTGTTACATCTCTTTGTAAATAAGTAAGTCTTCTCCTTCACTGATGGGCACTAATGGGGCTGCACTGACGGACACTGATAAGGTGGCACTGATGGGCACTGGTGAGGTGGCACCAATGAGGTGGCACGGATGGGCACTGATGATGGGCACTAATATGCGGCACAGATGGGGCACTGATAGGCGGCACTGATGGGCACTGATAGGTGGCACTGATATGCAGAACTGATGGGTACACATAGGTGGCACTGATGGGCACTGAAAGGCGCCATGGATGGGCACTGATAGGCAGCACGGATGGGCACTGATAGGTGGCACAGATGGGCACTGATATTTGACATGGATGGGCACTGATAGGTGGCACGGATGGGCATGGATGGGCACTGATAGGTGGCACTGATGTACACTAATAGATGGTACTGATGGATGCCAATCAGTGCCAGACAATAATGTCTGCCAATCAGTGATGTCCTTTGTGGGCACTGATTGGCATCAATTGTGGGCACTGATTGGCATCCCTGGTGGTGACATCCCTGGTGGTCCTAGTGGTGTCCCTGGTGGTCCAGTGTGGGCATCCTCAGGGGGGCTGTGTTCATAATCAATCAGCACAGACCCCCCTGTCAGAGGAGCAGCCAATCAGCTCTCCTGTGACAGACGCGAGTGAGGAAAAGCTGATCAACGGCTCTTCCTGTTTACACCATAATCAGCCATGATTGGACTCGGCTGATCACGTGGTAAAGAGTATCCATCAGAGACTGTTTACCTAGATCGGTGTTTCGGTGTGTCAGACTGACACACCGCACCACCGATCGCCATGATGCGTGCACCCCAGGGGCGCGCAGTGGCTTGATATCATGGCAACATCATATGACGTCCGGTCAGGATATCCAAACCCCTTTGCCACCATCATTTTGCTATATGGTGGGCGGCAAGTGGTTAAGAAAACACTCGCCAGCCCAGGAGTCCAGCTCTGTCTTTCCCAGGGCTGTTTCTTTTGCTGGTCTTTGGATCCCCAGCACCAACAACTGGGTTGTGGGAGCCAGTTCCCTACTAAGCATTGGTGAAAACATGTTGCACTGTCAGATAAGTCCCACAGCCTCCTCGGACATGGGATATTTGAGTGGTTCACAGGCTGGCCAAATTTATCTGATTCTTGTCTAGGCGAGAATTGTGAAATTGGGAGCGACTATTATTAGAAAAAGGTACCCATTCTAAAAAATAAAAAATGCAATGGGTGGAGGGCTTAGACATTTTAAGTGAAGATCTGCTTTAACCAAAAATATTAATTTAACCTTTTCTTATTAAGCTCTATTGGCGGTTAATATCCCTATATATTTATCTTAGCCACAGTATCAACCAAGTTAAATTTGTAAAACTATGAATATCTGAGACAGGTCAAATCTAGACTGCTTCACTAATTTAGTGTTTCCCTATTCAACAAAAAAATATATATAATTATAAGAAAAAAGACCTACCCTCCCCAAGGTGCTCTGCAGATACTACTATCAATTACAGGGGAAGCTTGGATCGTATTTCCTATGGATATAGAGAACTCTGCTTTTCTGGTGTTTTCTAACTTTAATTGCCTCACATGTGTCAGTGATGTGCCTCAAATGCACATGTGCTAAGATAACACCAACAATTGTAGGACGTTTCTGATTGCCAAAGGGTATCAGGAAGGAATTTTTATCCCTCTTAGAATAAAATGGACCACTCCAAATGCAGATTTATGTTTTCTGTTTGTCTTTTGGTTAAACTTCATGGACCTGAATCTTTTTTAACTAGGTTAACTATGCCAGCTACAAAACGCTGCATTCAAAAATACAGTATGTATGTGATCTATTAATGAAGAGTTGAAAAATAATATCAAAATGTTGTAGACCATGAACAACAATTGTAGTCAATGTAATTATGCATATTATATGTGTAAAAAATATATGAGCATTCTAGCATTCTAAAAGTTAACATTTTGTTGTTCCATTTCAGTTTTTTAAAAACTGGTGGCCAGAAAGCCTGACATTTTTTGCCTGATGGGTAATGTACCAACAGCAGTAAAGCACTGCCTAAGTTACCAGCACCTCTTAAAAGAGCAAATATGGACTGGAGATGTAACCATACCTGAACAGGTACTGACATTGTATAATCATTTCTTATTTTTTTTTCACATAAGCATTAAAATTGCTAATGATAAATGAGTGTTGCGTTCAGGACCTATAATGAATGATCATTACATCAAGCAGCCTGGGGTCAGTGTCCTCTTAGTGCATTGCACCTCTATTGCAATTATTTTTTTGTAAATATGCCTTTTTATTTTTAATACTGCATATCACATTAGCCATCTGCACTCCTAATTCAATTCAGTATGTAATAATCATATATTCCTTTGCTGTTGTCCTTAAATTGTAGCATTTAAATGCTACAATTTAAGTATATGCAGTATATAAAGCATATTTTATTAATTTAAAAAAAAATCTAAGTATTTACTGTGAATTCTTTTTTTTTATTTAACAGTAAAATATGTTGAATATACTAAAAAGCAAATCTAAAATTTAATACTCATAAGATACATATGAAGTATGATCTACTATAGTGAATCCATATTTATGTCAGATGTATGTATTTTTTTTTGTGTGTCGGCTTTTAAAGGCCATTGTGTTTGGTATATTCTCCTATTACCACTGTAAGTTGAATTATTAATAATACATAAGGGGAGTCTTAAAGTATAGCTAAAGCCAAAACCTTGGTGTTGAATGCCTTGCCAGGTTTTCATTGATGATTTTTATCCCTTCTGAAGAGGCTCCCCTTCTTTATTGGTACCGATGACCATTATCACCAAAATACTGAAATTTTACAGCTGCAACTAGAACTTACTTTACTTAATTTACCCTCCCTTTAGAGTGATTTCTTTTTACTTCCTGTTGTATAAACTGGATGTTTCTTGTGTTGCTACATATGCATAGCACTAATAACACTCCTTTTGTTGGTCTCACAAATATTTTGATGGCATGACAGGCATCCAAATGCAATGTTTTTAGTTAATTAACCACTTCAATACCAGGCACTTTCACCCCTTCCTGCCCAGGACAATTTTCAGCTTTCGGCGGGTACAGTGTGTCATGTAACACTGTACTCAAACTAAATATTTTTCTTTTTCTTCCCACAAATATAGCTTTCTTTTGGTGGTATTTGATCACCTCTGGGTTTTTATTTTTTGCTAAACAAACTAAAAAAGACTGAAATTTTTGAAAAAAAAAAAGGTTTTTCTTAGTTTCTGTCATAAAAATGTTGTTTTCTCCTTCACTGACAGGCGCTGATGAGGCGGCACTGATGGGCACTGATGAGGAGGCACTGATGAGTTGGCACTGATAAGATGGCATTGATGGGCACTGATATGTAGAATTGATGGGCACTGATAGGCGGCACTGATACGCAGCACCGATGGGCACCAATAGGCGTCACTGATATGCAGCACTGATACGTGGTACTGATGGGCACTGATATGTGGCACTAATGGGCACTGACAGGCGGTACTGATGGGCACTGACAAGCGGCACTGATGTGCACTGACAGGCGACACTGATGGGCACTGACCGGCAGCACTGATGGGCACTGATAGGTGACACTGATAGGCGGCACTGATTGGCACTGACAGATGGAACTGATGGACACTAAAAGAAAGCACTGATGGGCAGCACTGATGATGAGGTACTGACAGGTGTTACCGCTGGGCACTGATTGGCACTGTGGTGGACTCTGATTGACACTGTGGTGGGCACTGATTGGACTTTGGTGGGCACTGAGAGATCGTTTTGAGGGGGCACTGACTGGCAGCTGTTGGACACTGATTGGCAGGTGATGGGTACATCTGATGGGGGCTGTGCTGATAATCAATGTGCTGATTATCAGCACAGATCCCCCCTGACAGGGAGAGCTGCCAATCGGCTCTCCCTGTCAGCGCGAACCGAAGAATGTAAAGAATGTTTACCGGCACTTCCTGGTTCACGCGTTGATCAACTGTGATTGATTACAGCTGATCACGTGGTAAGAAGCCTCTGTCTGAGGCTTCTTACCACGATCGGAGATGCCGTGTGTCAGACTGTGCACTACACTACAGTGCATTGCTGTATGATGATTGGCCAAAGCATGCACCTGACCTACATGCTTTGGCCAATCACAGCGCACTCTGCTAAGAGAGCCATAATTGGCCAAAGGCAGGGTGCCTTTGGCCAATCATGGCCCAGGGGAGCTAAGTCCACTCCCCACACTATATAAGGCTGCTTACACGGTGGCTGTGTGTAGTGTTGTTGGTGTGGACAGAGAGATATCTTGATTTAGATTAAGCAGGCAGGTTATTCAGTTAGTGGCAGGAGATGACAGCTCAACCCGCGACCAGAGATGATTCCGACACTTCCGCATTGAGGTAAGCACTCCTTTTCTGCCAGTTCCAACAATGTCTTCTCTCTAGTAGAGAGAAGTAGAGAGAAGACATTGTTGGAACTGGCAGAAGAGGAGTGCTTACCTCAACGCGGAAGTGTCGGAATCATCTCTGGTCGCGGATTGAGCTGTTATCTCCTGTCCCTGCAGAGGGCCAAATCTGCATGCAAAATCTGTTATTACCCCTTGGACCCACTGGTGGCTGGAAGTCCCTTCACGTCCCCCTGTCCCTTCCTACATTCATATGGGATGCAACTTATTAACTGTGGACATGCGGTTTTGCTACTCGTGCCGTTTCTGAAGTTGCACACAATTTCACATTCTCAATTTTGCACTTTGGTGGACTGAATTTGTATATCAATTTTTGCACTTCACTTATTGTTATGTATTGAATGGTTTATATAATCAATATATGGATCAACAATATTTTTGTAATAATTTTATAATAGATGAATTTAGTACCTAATTCACACATCGTTATTTGCTGCGAAGCATAGCGATATCTTCCATGCAGTCCATTGGCAACAGCACTTGAAAGACGCACATCAAAGAAAAAGGCGGACTTCTCCTTGCTCCTCATCTGGGATCTCCAACCCTACTATACCTCCAGTCCTCTCAAAAACCTGCACTGAAAGGAATGAAGGCATAGCAATAGGTGTCCTAGGTACTTGCAGCCAATCTACTAGCAGTACACCACCATCTAATTTTAGCAGGCAAATTTCCCTACCCCAATTGCTGAACCGTAAAAAGAAATTCGGTCCCAGCCATCAACATGCTCAGTGTCTAAATGCAAGCTTGGCCAAATTGCTAGCACTGTAACTGCTGCCTTTTCAGCTGGTAGACTCTGGCCCCTTTCATGAATTTGTGGAATGTGCTGTACCTTAATGGCAGGTTCCAAAACACCATTTCTTTTCATGGCAGGCCATTCCAGCTCTCTATCTGCATGTGAAAGGCAATGTTGTGGCCTCGTTGGACAGGGCGGTCAGCAGTAAGCATATTACCACTGACTCATGGTCCAGCAGGCATGGGCAGGGACGTTACCTTTCCTTCACGGCGCACTGGGTAACTCTGCTGGCAGCTGGGAAGGATGCAGGACAGGGTTCAGTGTTGTTGGAGCTAGTCTGTCACCACGCCTCCAAAATGCTAGTGGTGATTCTGCCACAGCTTTCTCCTTCACCCCCTCCTCTTCTTATTCCTGTATGGCCTCTTCTGCAGATTTATCCTCTGAACCAGCACTGCTCTGTAAGCGTTCAAGGGGCTACGCAAGTAGTCAGGCTAAAAGATGCCATGCGGTGCTTGAGCTGGTCAGCTTAGGGGACAGGAGCCACACTGGGGCAGAGATTCTGTCAGCTCTGCAGGGGCAGGCTCAGAGGTGGTTGATGCCACGCCAGCTTCAGCCAGGAATGGTTGTATGCGACAATGGCACCAATCTTCTTTCCGCCCTCTGACAGGGACACTTGACCCATGTTCCATGTTTGGCACATGTCCTGAATTTGGTAGTTCAGCGGTTCTTGAGCAGGTACCCAGGCTTACAGGATCTCCTGAGGCAGGCCAGAAAAATCTGTGGTCATTTCTGCCAGTCATACAATGCCAGTGCTTGGCTGGCTGACATTCAAAGGGAATGCCACCTGCCCACCAACCGTCTCATTTGTGACATGCCCACCAGGTGGTACTCAATGTTGGCAATGCTGCAGCAACTGCACACGCAGCAGAGGGCCATCAGTGACTACCTGTGCAAGTATGGCACCAGGACAGGGTCAGGGTAGCTTGGCTTCTTTTGGCCACGCTAGTGGCTACTTATCAAGGAGGCATGCACTGTCCTGTCACCACTTGGGGAGGCCACAAGGATGGTAAGCAGCGATGATGCATGCATCAGTGACACTGTACCTCTAGTCTTCCTGTTGGAGCACACGCTTCGTGGACAGGGCACTTGAGGCAGAAGAGCGGGAGGAAGAGGAGGACTTCCTTTCCTCTCAAGGCCCCCTTTATCCAAATAGCATTCCTGCTTGCCCGCCAAACACATAGGAAGAAGAGGAGGAGGAGGATTGTGTCAGCATGGATGTAGAGGATAACAAGCAGCAGCCTTCAAGGGATGGTTTTCAGTCCCCAGAAACCCAAAGAGTTATACATGGCTGGAAGGAGGTAGTTACAGGTCATTTGATCCTTAGTGACCCAGAGGACTCCGAATTGAATGCCTCTGCAAACGTATGCTGCATGGCCTCCCTGATTCTGCAAAGCCTGTGAAATAACCCTGGGATTCTAGGTATCAAGGAGAGGGATTAGGGATGAGCTTCGTGTTCGAGTCGAACCCATGTTCGACTCGAACATCGGCTGTTCGACCGTCCGTCGAATTGCGAACGTTATGGGCCGTTCGCGCCAAATTCGTGTGGCGCGTCACGGCCCATTATTCACTGCGGCATCGCAGTGCATTGCTGGCTGATGATTGGCCAAGCATGCACTATGACCCGCATGCTTGGCCAATCACAGCGCCGTCAGTAGAGAGAGCTGTAATTGGCCAAAGCCAGGGTGGCTTTGGCCAATTATGGCTCAGGGGATTTAGTACACGCCCCACACTATATAAGGCCGCCTGCACGGCGGCCCTGTGTAGTGTGTTCCGGTGTGCTGATAGAGAGAGAGACAGACAGTGTCATTTGATTTGAGTTAGCTAGATTAGGCTAGATCTGTTCCTGCTATTTACATTTAATGCAGTGCGTCCTGCTCACAGTGTTCAGCTAGATCCGTTCCTGCTATTTACATTTAGTGCAGTCAGTGCGTCCTGCTCACAGTGTTCAGCTAGATCCGTTCCTGCTATTTACATTTAGTGCAGTGCGTCCTGCTCACAGTGTTCAGCTAGATCTGTTCCTGCTATTTACATTTAGTGCAGTTCGTCCTGCTCACAGTGTTCAGCTAGATCCGTTCCTGCTATTTACATTGAGTGCAGTGCGTCCTGCTCACAGTGTTCAGCTAGATCTGTTCCTGCTATTTACATTTAGTGCAGTCAGTGCGTCCTGCTCACAGTGTTCAGCTAGATCTGTTCCTGCTATTTACATTTAGTGCAGTCAGTGCGTCCTGCTCACAGTGTTCAGCTAGATCCGTTCCTGCTATTTACATTTAGTGCAGTGCGTCCTGCTCACAGTGTTCAGCTAGATCTGTTCCTGCTATTTACATTTAGTGCAGTGCGTCCTGCTCACAGTGTTCAGCTAGATCCGTTCCTGCTATTTACATTTAGTGCAGTGCGTCCTGCTCACAGTGTTCAGCTAGATCCGTTCCTGCTATTTACATTTAGTGCAGTGCGTCCTGCTCACAGTGTTCAGCTAGATCTGTTCCTGCTATTTACATTTAGTGCAGTGCGTCCTGCTCACAGTGTTCAGCTAGATCTGTTCCTGCTATTTACATTTAGTGCAGTCAGTGCGTCCTGCTCACAGTGTTCAGCTAGATCCGTTCCTGCTATTTACATTTAGTGCAGTGCGTCCTGCTCACAGTGTTCAGCTAGATCTGTTCCTGCTATTTACATTTAGTGCAGTGCGTCCTGCTCACAGTGTTCAGCTAGATCCGTTCCTGCTATTTACATTTAGTGCAGTGCGTCCTGCTCACAGTGTTCAGCTAGATCTGTTCCTGCTATTTACATTTAGTGCAGTGCGTCCTGCTCACAGTGTTCAGCTAGATCCGTTCCTGCTATTTACATTTAGTGCAGTCAGTGCGTCCTGCTCACAGTGTTCAGCTAGATCCGTTCCTGCTATTTACATTTAGTGCAGTCAGTGCGTCCTGCTCACAGTGTTCAGCTAGATCTGTTCCTGCTATTTACATTTAGTGCAGTCAGTGCGTCCTGCTCACAGTGTTCAGCTAGATCCGTTCCTGTTATCTTCCTACTGACAGGCAGGCTTGTCTGGTTACAGTATATAAAGCTACCTGAAGAAAATTACAGGTGTTCTATCCCAGCTTAGTGCAGCTACAGGCCATTAGTATGTCTGGAAGGCCAAGAAGGAGAGGCAGACAGTCACAAGCCAATAAGAGAGGGCAAGCAGGCTCTGTGTCTAGTGCTGGTCGTGGAGACGGTGCATCCTCATCAGCCCGTGGCCATGGGACACGCTTGGCCTTTTTTTCGGCAGCTGGCCGTGTTGAGCCGCAACATGCAGAAAACTTGGTCGAGTAGATGACCAAGCCGTCCTCATCCTCCTCATCCTCTCTCACCCATGCCCAGGGTGCTTTGTCTGGCAAAGCAGCGGCCTCTTCCCTCAGCTCAATGTCATCAGTGACTCCTTCCCTAGCTCCACCATGTCCTCCTGAGGATTCCCTCGAACTGTTTGACCACAGTGTTGGGTACATGCTCCAGGAGGATGCCCAGCGTTTGGAAGGCTCTGATGATGATACTGAGCTCGATGAAGGCAGTAACATGAGCACGGACAGAGGGGGTGCCCAAGAAGGACAGCAATCTGGCAGTCATGCTCCCCCTGCTGCAGCATACTGCCAGGTTTGCTCCAGTGATGAGGAGGGAGGGGATGATGAGGTCACTGACTCAACGTGGGTGCCTGATAGGAGAGAGGAGGAGGAGGAGGAGGAGGAGGCGGCACATCACCAACGAGGCAGGATGCCCTCCAGGGGCCAGCCTAAGGGCAGCACATTGACTGCATCACACCCCAAAGCTCCACATGTGCAGGGCGCTGCAGTCTCTGCGCGTTATTCAAAAAGTTCTTTGGTGTGGGCCTTTTTTGAGACGAGTGCATCAGATCGCACCGCTGCTATTTGCAACATATGTCTCAAGCGTATCTCGCGTGGCCAAAACATCTCCCGCTTGGGTACCACATGCTTGACCAGACATATGTTGACCTGCCATGCAGTTCGTTGGCAAGCATATCTAAAAGACCCACACCAAAGAACAAAGAGGATCTCTCCTTGCTCCTCATCAGCTGAGATTTCCAACCCCACTAGACCTTCAGTCCTCTCTGAGACCTGCAGTGAGAGGAATGAAGGTGTAGAATTAGGTGTGTCACAGCCAAGTACTTGTGGGCAATCTGCTTTTGGTACACCGACGTCAGATTGTACCAGGCAAATTTCCCTGCCCCAGCTGCTGCACCGCCGAAAGAAGTTTGCTCCCAGCCATCCACATGCCCAGCGGTTGAATGCTAGCTTGGCAAAATTGCTAGCACTTCAACTGCTGCCTTTTCAGTTGGTAGACTCTGCCCCCTTCCGTGAGTTTGTGGAATGTGCGGTTCCTCAGTGGCAGGTACCCAAACGCCACTTTTTCTCACGGAAGGCGATTCCGGCTCTCTACCGGCATGTGGAAGGCAATGTCCATGCCTCGCTGGACAGGGCGGTCAGCGGTAAGGTGCATATTACCGCTGACTCATGGTCCAGCAGGCATGGACAGGGACGTTACTTAAGTTTCACGGCGCATTGGGTGACTCTGCTGGCAGCTGGGAAGGATGCAGGACAAGGTGCAGTAGTGTTGGAGGTTGTTCCGCCACCACGCCTCCAAAATGCTGATTGTGACACACCTCTCTCCTCCACCCCCTCCTCTTCTTCTTCCTCCATGGCCTCTTCCTCGGAACCAGCGGTGCTCCGTAGGCGTTCAAGGGGCTACGCAAGTACGCAGGCCAAAAGATGCCATGCGGTGCTTGAGCTGGTGTGCTTGGGGGACAGGAGCCACACTGGGGCAGAGGTTCTGTCAGCTCTGCAGGGGCAGGTTCAGAGGTGGTTGACGCCACGCCAACTTAAGGCAGGAATGGTGGTTTGCGACAATGGCACCAACCTCCTCTCTGCCCTCCGACAGGGACAACTGACCCATGTGCCCTGTTTGGCTCACGTCCTTAACTTGGTGGTGCAGCGGTTCTTGGGCAGGTACCCGGGCTTACAGGATGTCCTGAGGCAGGCCAGGAAAGTCTGTGTGCATTTCCGCCGGTCATATAATGCCAGTGCTCGGCTGACGGACCTCCAAAAGGAGTTTAACCTGCCCAAGAACCGCCTAATCTGTGACATGCCCACCAGGTGGAACTCGACATTGGCCATGCTGCAGCGGCTGCACACGCAGCAGAGGGCCATCAATGAGTACCTGTGCGACTATGGCACCAGGACAGGGTCAGGGGACCTTGGTTTTTTTTCCCCACGCCAGTGGGCCATGATCAGGGATGCATGCACTGTCCTGTCACCATTCGAGGAGGCCACGAGGATGGTGAGCACTGACAGTGCATGCATCAGTGACACTGTCCCCCTTGTCCACCTGTTGGAGCACACGCTGCGTGGAATAATGGACAGGGCACTTGAGGCAGAACAGAGGCAGGAAGAGGAGGACTTCCTTAGCTCTCAAGGCCCCCTTTATCCAGACAGTGTTCCTGCGTGCCCGCCGATCACACAGGAAGAGGACGAGGAGGAGGAGGAGGAGGAGGAGGAGGAGGAAGATTGTGTCAGTATGGAGGTGGAGCCTGGCACTCAGCATCAGCAGTCTTTAAGGGATCAGTCCCAAGGAACACATGGGCTTGTACGTGGCTGGGAGGAGGTGGCTGCGGACGTTGTTGTCCTTAGTGACCCAGAGGACTCCGGACCGAATGCCTCAGCAAACCTACGCTGCATGGCCTCCCTGATCCTGCAAAGCCTGCGTAAGGATCCTCGTATTCGTGGTATCAAGGAGAAGGACCAATACTGGCTGGCAACCCTCCTTGATCCACGTTACAAGGGTAAGGTTGCGGACCTTATCTTGCCATCGCAGAGGGAGCAGAGGATGAAACATCTTCGGGAGGCCTTGCAGAAAGGTCTGTGCAACGCGTTCCCAGAGACTGGGAGGTTACAAACTCCTGTTTCTGGACAACGTGTTGCTGAGGCTTCGGTCAGTCAAAGAAGGAGCGGTGGAGAAGGTGGCCGTCTGACCGATGCGTTCAGACAATTTTTTGGTCCGCAGCCCCAAGGTATGATCGGTTCCAGCAACCATCGCCAGCGTCTGTTTTACATGGTGCAGGAATACCTAGGGGCAAGATCAGACTTGGACACCTTTCCCACCGAAAATCCTCTGGGTTACTGGGTCTTGAGGATGGATCACTGGCCAGAGCTTGCACAGTATGCAATTGAGCTACTGGCCTGTCCTGCATCCAGCGTTCTTTCGGAACGCACATTCAGTGCTGCTGGAGGCGTGGTAACCGATCACAGGGTGCGTCTGTCCACTGACTCGGTCGATCGGCTGACCTTCATAAAAATGAATCAGTCTTGGATCACCACCAGCTACCAAGCACCTGATGCTGATGTAACTGAATAATTTTTTTCAGATCCCTTCAAAGACTGCCTATGCTGATGCTGAGTGACTATCCCTGAGTAATTATCCTCTTCCTCCTCAATCATCACGCTGATAGCTTGTAAGAACATTTTTGGTTCTGGGCGCCACCACCAGTGCCTAAGGCACAATTTTTCAGCCCCTGTTTAACAGGGGCGTGTAATTACAATTTTTGATGCAATACTTTGCAGCAGGGCTCGTTCCTGCGTTCCAACTAGAGTGTCTGTGAGGGGTTGCAGTGTTGTGGCACCAGCACCAGTGCCTAAGACCCAATTTTTCTGCCCCTGTCTAACAGGGGCGTGTAATTACAATTTTTGATGCAATACTTTGCAGCAGGGCTCGTTCCTGCGTTCCAACTAGAGTGTCTGTGAGGGGTTGCAGTGTTGTGGCACCAGCACCAGTGCCTAAGACCCAATTTTTCTGCCCCTGTCTAACAGGGGCGTGTAATTACAATTTTTGATGCAATTCTTTGCAGCAGGGCTCGTTCCTGCATTCCAACTAGAGTGTCTGTGAGGGGTTGCAGTGTTGTGGCACCAGCACCAGTGCCTAAGGCCTAATTTTTCAGCTCCTGTTCAACAGGGGCATGTAATTACAATTCTTGATCTAATATTTCACAGCAGGGCCCTGTGAGGGCTTACAGTGTTTTGGCCACAGCAACACCTAAGGCCCAAATTTCTGCTGAGTATATAGGGCAGGACCCTACTTTCAAACATCTAACTTACAAACGACTCCTACTTGCAAACGGAAGGAGACAACAGGAAGTGAGATGAAATCTACCCCTAGGAAGGGAAATTCTCTCCTGTAAGAGTTAATATGGGAAAACAATTTCTCCTTTCCACTGATGCTTTCCAATCCTTGTTCCACAAAAAAACCCAAATTTTCAAAAAACATTTTTCATTGGGACAAAAAAGTGAGGTGAAATCTTCTGAAGAGGAGGAAAGACGCAAAACAAATGTCACAGGGGTGATAACCCTTCCCTATGTTTTCCAAAAAGCTTAGAAAAGATTTTTTGGCTGGAGCTAAACACGTTAAAAATGTTCAAAATTACAAACAGATTCTACTTAACAACAAACCTACAGTCCCTGTCTTGTTTGCACCGCCTGTATACTGCTGTTCAGAGTATATAGGGACCTTTCCTTATTTTAATTTGGGTGCGGGGTTCCCCTTAATATCCATACAAGACCCAAAGGGCCTGGTAATGGACTGTGGGGTACCCATGCCGTTTGTCTCACTGATTTTCATCCATATTGCCATGACCCGACATGACATTAAACCCGCAAGCAGTTTTAAATGAGATTTTTTCCTTTAAAAATGACATTTGGTGCAGGAACTGTTCTAAACATGGGAAACACGCGTCACTTTACAGGCATACTATAGACAACCCCCAGGTACGATATTTAAAGGAATATTTCACTTTTTTTTTTTTACTTTAAGCATCATTAAAATCACTGCTCCCGAAAAAACGGCCGTTTTTAAACGTTTTTTTTGCATTGATACATGTCCCCTGGGTTAGGACCCGGGTCCCCACACCCTTTTTAGGACAATACCATGCAAATTAGCCTTTAAAATGAGCACTTTTGATTTCGAACGTTCGAGTCCCATAGACGTCAATGGGGTTCTAATGTTCGTGCGAACTTGCGGTCCGTTCGCGGGTTCTGGTGCGAACCGAACCGGGGGGTGTTCGGCTCATCCCTCTGAGGAATCATTACTGGCTGGCAACCCTTCTTGATCCATCCTGCCTTCACAGAGGGAGCAGAGGATGAGAAATCCCTCAGACCCTGGGAGGTTACAATTTTCTGGTGCTGGACAATGTGTTGCTTAGGCTTAGTTTAGTCAGAGGAAGTGTGGTGGAGAAGGTGGCCGGCTGACCGATGCCTTTAAACAATTTTTCAGTCCTCAGCACCAAGGTCTGATCTGTTCAAGCAACCATAACCAGCGTCTGCATTACATGGCCTGTCCTGCATCTAGCGTGCTTTCTGAACGCACATTCAGTGCTGCTTGAGGGTTTGTAACAGACTCCGTTGATAGGCTCACATTCATAAAAATGAATCAGTCTTGGATCAGCAGCTATCAAGCACCTGATGCTGATGTGACTGATTGAATTTGCCATGGATGTGGGATCCCTTGAAGACTGCCTATGCTGACTATCCTATTCCTCCCTATTCCTCCTTAATCTTGATGATGTTAGCTTCCAACACTATTTTTATTGGAATATCCACCACCCAAGGCCCAATTTTTCTGCCCCTGTTTAACAGGGGAAAGAGAAAAATATCCTGGATGGCCGCACACCATAGAAGACATCTTTATTGATATGAAGAAATAAAATCCAAATGCAGTCACCTCATGTACAGGGAGGAACAGGAAAGATAGCTAACATGTTTCACGCCCCATCATGGCGCTTATTCATAGCTGAATGATTAAAGTTTGATCATGGGTATATATAGGGACTTCAGGTTTTGATAGCCAATCCAGAGATGGTCTCAAATAGAGACCTGCCCACATAATCAAACTCTAGACCGACACCCAAGAGATAGGAGACACCTGGGATATGAAGTTGAATTTTAAATCAAAATTTGAAGACAAGATAACATGACAATGTAATAATGCCTATAAGGGTCCACCAAACGAAAAAAGTTTACTAAGTGAACCAGTGCGCATATATATATGTATATACATGCGCTAGACACATGATTATTTTTACTATTCGCATTATTCAACTTCTCCCATTGTGTACATCCATAACCTTGGGATGAAGACCATGATAAATACTAAAACAATATCAAACATTAGCAAAGTACAAAGTAACAACACTAATTTTCAAATCATAAATGCTAAATAATCTCAAAGAAAAACTTGTGTATAAATGATGATAAACAAAATTCGTAAAAATGTAAAACATGCTGAAACCATACAAAATCGCAAAATCGCAAAATAACATATACAAGAAATTGATGCGAAAATACCAATAATCCTATTCCCAGCACTATCAATAATGTCTTGGTAACTGCATATGTATACATATATACACATCATCCTGAAATATATAAACCTAATTACATTTGAAAATTGTGTAAATAAAACCTTGATTTTCGTTTAAAAATGATTATGTATAAATCATTATTCCCACATAAATCCATGCACTCAAGAAGAACGCAAGCCCCATTCAACGATGTCTGGAATCCATTCATATTGGATACATAAACAAAAAATATATCTCAAATTTGCAACAAATGGCCAAGAAAAAAAAGAGAAGAAAAAGACAAAAAATCGTCATCCAACGGGGAAGCATTTAAATGGTGCATGGAAAAGGTGGGAAAATAGAGAGGGACCCTAAAGGAGTTACGTTAACATCTTTTTAATAGACTAGCTATATGTGCTAAATGACGTAAACTTCAGACGGTGGTCCAAAATTTATAGAGATCTATAAATATTACCTGGATGGCTATGCAAGGAACAGTAGACAAAGAGCAATGATCTCGTTGTACCTGTAACTGCTTTGGGAAAGGTGGTCACACTACTGATTTTCTCAGTTGAATCTCAAAGAACCCACGAAAATCAACAGATATTGTGTGGATAGATGTGTAGGAGACATAGTCTCTCTATACTTGGTGCAATAACATGATTAAGATGATAATTTTGTTACAAAAGCTATAATTTAAACTTCCAGGCTCTAAGTAGATCACAAACAGCAATGGATCACCAAATATATATAAAATCGCAAAAAAAATCACAAAAAAAATCACAAAAAACGCACAAATCGCAAAAAGTCGCAGAATCCTAAAATATCGCAAAAAATCGCAAAAAATAAAAAAACATCGAAAAAAATCGAAAAAAACATGGAAAAATACAAAAAATTGATAGCAAATCAGAAGAACAAAAAACAAAAAATCGAAGTGAAAGATGGCCACTGACAAATATAAACCAGGGAGCATTACGTCATATACTAAATAAATTTAGGCTAAGGTATCACGATAGACACACATGTATGTGAGATATTGTGGGAGTCAATGTGACCTAAATCAATCAATATGTTATTTGGATTCAATTGGGTATACACATGGGCATAACACGGTGCATATCTATTGATAAAATTGGGACACGTCCCATTCAAAATTGAGGCCGGTGGGACGTCTAGTATTTAGATTAAAAATCCACCGAACTTCTTGTTTGCACAATATGCCAAATTTGTCCCCACCTCTAGGAGGTTTAACAATTTTTTCAATGCCTTGAATGGTCAGGCTGGAAGTATCCTTGAAATGAATATCAACCCAATGGCGAGCAATGTTAGTGGCATGTTCCTTCTCTATATCATAGAGGTGATCGTAAAGACGATCCCTCAGTCTGCGAGTGGTCCTGCCAACATATTGAATAGAGCAAATGGTACATGTGATGACATAAATTATGTAACGCGTGTTGCAATTGATGAAGGACTGTATTTTATATGATTTGCCTGTTGAAGTAGATGTGACAGTGTCACCCCCTTTTATGAAGGGACAATATGTGCAAGACCGACCACCGCATCTGTATGTTCCCTTAAACTGCAGCCAATGAGCAGTTTGTTTTTTGCTAATGTAAAGGCTAGGGGACAAAAGTCCACCTAAAGAAGGTGCTTTCCTTGATACCGTACGTATGCCTTTATTTAAGATTTGAGAATAGATATGATCGTTAGACAACACCTGCAGATATTTGGTAACTATTTTCTTTATTTTATGAAATTCAGCACTGTACGGAGTGGAAAATGTTGGAACAAAATGGGATTTTTCTGATCTATTCCGTCTACTGTGGTTACTTGGTTTGTCCATTAGCAAATTGGCCCGAGGTGTTTTATTTGCAATGGACAAAGCCCTATTGATAGCTGACCTGGGGTAACCCCTAGCTTCAAATCTAGCTGACATATGTATGGCCTCCTGTTCAAAATCTATTTGTCTAGTGCATAGTCTTTTCAGCCTTAGAAATTGGCCCACTGGAATACTTTTGATGGTATGGGTCGGATGGCTAGAGTCTGCACGTAGAAGAGTATTACCCGCAGTGGGCTTTCTATAGAGATTTGAAATGATTTCATTGTTGTCTCCTGTGAGCTTAACATCTAGAAACTCTATAAACTTTGGTTCATGTTGTCCTGTAAATTTTAAATTTAAGGATTATCATTCATATACTCCAACCATTGATCTAAACAGATGTGTGGCTCAGAGACAATGAACAGGAGATCGTCTATATATCGACAATAGAATGCAGTGTCTTTTCGACAGGGACTTTCAGGTTCAAAAATGCGGGACCTCTCCCACCATCCCATATACAAATTGGCCAGGGATGGTGAGAACAGGGGCATGTAATTACAATTTTTGATCTAATATTTTACAGCAGGGCCCGTTCCTGCACCCAACAAGAGTATCTGTAAGGGATTACAGTGTTGTTGCACCACCACCACCACCCACGGCCCAATTTTTCTGCCCCTGTTTAACAGGGGCATGTAATTACAATTTTTGGTATAATATTTTAATGCAGGGCGCGTTCCCGCGCCCAAAAAGAGTATCCGTGAGGGCTTACGGTGTTGTGGCAACACCACCCAAGGCCCAATTTTTCTGCCCTTAACAGGAGCATTTGTAGTTACATAGTTACATAGTAGGTGAGGTTGAAAAAAGACACAAGTCCATCAAGTTCATGTGTGTGATTATATTATATTTAATTACAATTTTTGATCTAATATTTCACAGCAGGGCCCGTTCCTGCGCCCAACAAGAGTACCTGTAAGGGGTTACAGTGTTGTGGCAACACTATCACCACCCAAGGCCCATTTTTTCTGTCCCTGTTTAACAGGGGCATGTAACTATAATTATTGATATAATATTTCATAGCAGGGCCCATTCCTGCGCCCACCAAGAGTAAGTGGGAGGGCTTACAGTGTTCTGGTAACACCACCACCACCACCACGAAAGGCCCGATTTTTCTGACCCAGTTTAACAGGGGCATGTAATTACAATTTTTTGTATAGTATTTCACAGCAGGGCCCATTCCTGCGCCCACCAAGAGTAACTGTGAGGGCTTACAGTGTTCTGGTACTACCAACACCTAAGGCCCAATTTTCTGCAGAGTATATAGGGTAGGCCATATAGTATACATACTGCTGTTCAGAGTATATAGTGCCTGGGAACCTGGGGGACCCCCACACCATTTTATTTTTATTTGGGTGCGGGGTTCTCCTTAATTATCAATACCAGACCCAAAGGGCCTGGTAATGGACTGGGGGGAGACCCATGCCATTTTTTTCAATGATTTTTCATCTACATTGCCGGGACCCGTCAATACATTACAGCCGCGAGTAGTTTTAAATTACATTTTTTCCTTTAGAAATATCATTTTGCTGTGGTATTGTTATAAATACAGGGAAAATGTGCTCATTTACATGCATACTAAGGTCACCCTCCAGGTACAATATTTAAAGGAATATTTCATTTTTATTGTTTCACTTTAAGCATTATTAAAATCACTGCTCCCGAAAAAAACGGCAGTTTTTAAAACTCTTTTTTGCATTGATACATGTCCCCTGGGGCAGGACCCAGGTCCCCAAACACTTTTTATGATAATAACTTGCATATAAGCCTTTAAAATAAGCACTTTTGATTTTTCACGTTCATGTCCCTCAGACTTTAATGGTGTTCGAACAAATTTTTTGCCTGTTTGCATGTTCTGCTGCGAATTAAACCGGGGGGTGTTGGGCTCATCCCTACCCACAAGCTGGGATGAGAAAATAGGATGAGCTTCTCAGGCTGTCACCATCAAACACTTGTAAAGTCTCCCAAGTGTCAATCACACACAAGGTTTATGAAACAATGCGACCTCCATATATGAATGGTCACATGAGCATATGGAAATTCCACAAGGAAATTGTGCAATATGGTATCTGAGCACAAGATGGCGATATTAGCACTCTTCTGGAGGGTACTTTACTATTTGAGCACAAGATGGGAATATTGAGCACTCTCTGATGATTAATTGAGCTAAAGGCTATTTTTTTCTAAAATCCAGCTCCCTTATGTACCAATATACCAATAATCTACCTTTGTTGCAGTAAAATAAAAGCTTTCTTTAATGTTGAGAACAAAGCTTTACCTTAGCACTTGCTGTATTTCATACAAAGCTACAGAGACTACCTGGTATGGATTTGGAAGGGAGAAACCAGTAAAACACAGGAAGGAGTTTACCAGCTGACCCTCTTTACCCATCAGCTATGCTTTCAAAGCATCCCCGGCATCTCTCCATGTGTGCATTTGCCTGGCTTCCCCAGGTCCCCTTCATGGCTCAGGCTGTATGCTAAACTCCCTGGGGTAGCATGCAACCCACGGGACACCACTGATGTAGTGCAAGAATCTGCCTGATTGGATACAGAGTGATTGTATAGATGGTGTGTCTTATTATATTGTTATAGTAAATCTAAAGGAGATTGTACAGAGACTGTGCAATCAGATTGTATAGTGTATGGCCACATTAATACACCTGAAATTACCTAGTGGTGCTTTCAGTGTCATTAATTGTTAATGGCACACCAAACACAGAAGCAAACACAGATTTCACCACATGAAGAAACAGGTGCCAAATTCAGTAAAAAAATTGCAACTTGCACCACTCCAAAATGTCCCAAAAGCTACTTTGCCACGTGTAGCACAGCCCATTGAAATTAACAGGCTGCCCTATGTGTGTCACTGGAAAAACAAGCCAAAAAACATGCGCTCCCACTACTCTAGGTGTGAATGGGGCCTGAAAGTGAAATTGTTGAGTTTACAGAAGAACAATAAGGCTTCATGTACATCTGTTGTTTCCAAACAAATAGCAAATGACACAGAAAATGTGTGCTTTGCCAAGCGTTTCAGAAAAGCTGCAAATGTGCATCGTGCTTGTGTTGTCATTATATGTTAAAGGCTCCCCAAGTGTGGCAAACACACCAAAAACTGTAGTAACGCACCACTCCAAAAAAAGTTCTGGAGCTTCTCTGGGGTGATTTTTGCGTGAAGGGCAGCCCATTCAAATAAATGGGCTGCCCTATGCGTGACAAATGAAAATGCTCCAAAACACCCAAAACAAACACATGCAGGAATGTGAGTTTTTGTTACATGGAGATGTGATCGAGCTTCTCCATCCACTCCGTCCTATGTATAAAGATGGCCATACGCTATGCAATCTGATTGTAAAATTTTCTTTAGGGTTACCAGGACTATGAAATAGAGGGACACACCTGAACAATCCATTCAATTTGTATAAAATCAGGCAGGCCTTTGTACTACATAGCTGTTGCGATGTCTAAAGAAGATTGTACAACCAGATTGTAGGGAATAGGTGGAAGGTAGTATCGTAATGAAGAAGGTGTGGTCCAGAGTGGTGAACACATCCTATCACACCATCTTATGTGATTCAACAAGAAAGTGAAGGTTTCTGGGAGATGGACTACAGGAAGTAAATGCTGAGATACGATCTACAGGAAGTGGTGGAATCTGAAAATCATTTTAAAAATACAAATAAACTGACAAGACTTTAAAAGACTTTAAATCTTCTGCGGATGAGGTAAGTGAGAGAAAAGCACATTGGGATGGCTGGGCCAGAAATGGCATTGGAAAATGCTTCTATTTATTATTAAAGTGAAATTCTTCCCCAAAAGGTGAACTTATCCTTTAACTGCTTGTGTTGAGCTAAGAAAGCCGTAGATAGCATTGGTGTAACTATTTGAAGGATATTTCTCTTAGCCAATGGAATGTGATTATCCTGGGCCAGATATTTCTAAACATCTCAGTATGGGCCTGTATCCGTGCCACTGATTATGTCTTTTGTGATAAAACCGGCAGGGTGGACATGAATACACGCTACTAAGCATGTTCAAAAGAACAGCGGCCATCTTTGATTCTGGAATTCCATGTTGCTGTACCATGTGATATGCTGTGTTACTTCAGGACATTTGTAAGTGCTTAGACTTAATAAATTCTATTTTATGGGTAGTTTTACGCTATGTGGAGTGTCCCTTTTATCATATGTGCATTGGTCTTGCTGAGCTAATTCCCAGTGGTGCAGCAGTTGCCTGCAAGTTGTGGATGTATATGGTGAAAATTTAAAGCGAATTCCTGGTGTCTCTGTGGATCAGTAGAGGCTGGAGAGAGTGCAATTTCTCGGTGTAATATCCCTATGTGCATTTGACCACTGTTATATGGAGGATCGCATTATTTGGTAAGCCTTGTGTGATCAATGAAACCTGGGAGACTTCACAAGTATTTGATGGTGAAAGCATGTGGAGCTCATCCTATTTTCTCTTTTTATTCTGTCCTGGTGTATTTTCTGCTGTATATGCCTCTATAGTAATTCCTGGACTTTGTTGATTTATTTGTTTATTACTATGACATCACAGTTTATGAAAAGCGTTTTGATTACACATATTACTGTTAACAATAGACATGGGGGATAGGCCTATGACCACACCACCCTGAATGTGCCCGAACTCATTTGATCTCGGAAGTTAAGCAGGGTTGGACCAGGTTAGTACTTGGATGAAAGGCATTGGGGGCAAGATCTTGGTGATTCATATGATTATTTTTCATTACTATGAAAAAAAAACAAAAGAGGGTAAAAGCTGCGCTCGGAAACCAAACAAAATAAAGTAGTGTGAGAAAACAACAACAAAAAGCTGCCAGCACTCTAGAGTCCAGTATCTAACTCCAAACGTACAATGTAAACATATAAGGTGCAGCGCTAAAATATATGTGAAATGTTTAGGACCTGAAAAAAATTTAAATTTTAGAGACAGGGTCCTATGAAGTGGACTGACATAAACATAAAGTGAACAATAAATCAAACAATGAAATCAACATTAGTTGCAAAATACATGTGAACAAAAGGAATCAGAAAAAAAGTCCATGCAGGAATGTTCAATCCATAAGCAGACATATACAAAAGACACCCATCCGTGCGAGATGTAAGAAGTAAACGCCAATAGGTTATCCACCCTGAAGTGAGTTTGTAGATTCTGCTTACCGGATGGTGATGACTGCTATTATGGCAGTCTCGCCCAGCATAGGGATTAGGGTCTCCCAAAACCAAAGGACGCAATACAGGAACAACAGGTTTAACAGTGGGTCGTTTCCGGAAATATAAAACAAAATGCTTCCATAGTGTAAAACGTATAACAAAAGGATTTATTGCAATAAAAAGAATTGCACTTACAATGTTGCAGATAACATGAGGCGTAAGGGATATCACATAACAGCGGTGTCTCCGTGTGCCGCAATCCACTTCCTACACTCGTAAGCCCATCCAAAAGCGTGATGTCGTCACCGTCGTAGGCTCCTTCCTACGCATTTCGTCACGATAGGACGATGTCTGGGGATTGGCCAGGTAACCATGTCATCACGTTTGGGCATAAATATACATTGGAAGCACCATTTTGACTACTGGCAATTAGAACAATGTAATGGGAAAAGACACGGTTCAGCCATATTAACTGCTGGCCGTCAATGTTAAGCATGAGTGATTTCAGGAAGTGAGAGGAAAAACGCCATCTTGTGGCAGCAAAGAATATTGTAAGTATCGGATGGAAATCAACATAGGAAGGAAAGTATAGCAAATGCAGACACCGCGAGCTGACTCTAAAAATAACATATATCAGACATATGTCTAAAAATGGCTCAGTGCAAAGATGGGAAACCTCGCAATAAGCCAACAAATTACATTATTATTTAGACATGAGAGTTACAAAAAATTGTAAGAAATATTCAAACTACTTAAAAACAATTTGTTAAAAAACATAAAAAACCTGGAGGAAGAGATGTTACTTCATGCATTATTTATAAAACAATTTATATCCCATTCTAGGTTTAACCCCTGCGGTCTGGGGATACCATGTCAAAGATCCATCTAGTCTCAAGTCTAGAGATGGATCTGACCATGTTATTACCTCTCCAATGAGAACGTATCCTGTCGATGGCCAAAAATAGAGTACCTTTCAGTTTTTTATTATGATACTTAGCATAGTGCCTAGACAGATTGTGTTTCGTAAATCCTCGCTTGATGTTAGCAACATGTTCTGAAAGGCGCACATGCAATTCGCGTTTAGTACGTCCAATGTACTGTTTTGAGCGAGGACATTGGATAAGGTAAACGACATACTGGGTAGAGCATGTAATGAACGACTCGATGTTGTATATCCTATTTGTGACTGTTGAGCTAAAAGTTTCACATTTCCTCCCTCTGAAGGAATTAGTCTGGCAGATTTTGCACTTGCGACAGGGGAAAATTTTTTCAAAATATGAAAGGCTTTTTCCCCTGTCGCAAGTGCAAAATTATGTTTTTATTTACTCCTTTTTATTATTGTGTCTTCTTTTTAAGGAGCCTCATGAAACAGGCCTTCCTCAACATGTCAAGATAGTAGAAGTTGGACCAAGAGATGGACTACAAAATGAAAAGGTAAAACACCACAAGATGAGTGTATTGGAGAAAGAGCGGGACTCTTAAGGGCCAATTCACATGAGATACAGTTGGATGAATTTTTTACTTCTTTCTCAATGTAACAGTCTAAAATCCAGGTTATTCCATGGGCATAGTTCACACTGTTGCAGTGCAAATGTTAAAAAACGTGTGTAAACAGACCTTTGGATGTGTCTCCTCATGTCAAGCACCTGCTCTCCACCTCCACATAGGCATACCTATTCATATGTTAATTGATTTTGGCTACTGTTATGTTTCACACCTGTCTTTAGTCCACTTTTGGACCAATGCCTATTTCTATTGTATCATACATTGTCTAATAAAATAACATGTTTGAAAAAAAAAAGTGTGTAAACGTGCTCAAACGTACAATGCTCATAAAAGCCAAAAGAAAGGTAGAAGAAGGAAGTAGCCTCAAAGCACAAACACGTAGGGAAAACCGCATTGCAAGTGTATACAATTAAATGTATGACAACGTCCATGAAAAAACGCACTGTAAACATTCAGCTTCTGGTTTGAATGAGTCCTAAGTAATTTATTTTGAAGACCAAATAAAAAATGTGTTACCACATTGGGACCCAAGAAGAAAATTATTACCAAAATGTCAGTAAGGCCAAACAAAAATTAGTAACAAAGGAGCGATAGATAGATTCCTGAGTGTCATTTCAATTGGCATCCCCGGGCATCTCAAGGAGCAAATATTTGGTTTAGCCACACTGTGCTTACAGTAGGAGAGGCTTATGTATGCACAAATGTGTGCAACAAAAAAAAAAACTCTTTGTTTTTAACATATATATATATATATATATATATATATATATATATATATATATATATATATATACATATATATATATATTTTATGGCCATCTGGTAAGTGTACTGGCAAATTTTTGTACCGTGATTGCTCTTTGAAAATTCTTTCTATATGCATCTTACTTTAAAAGCTAGTTGTACTGTAAGTTGATTGATCAATTTACATTTTTGTTTAGTTTGCTGTGTTTAGTGCAGGGACAAATTAGAGGCCTTCAACTGCCACTGTTTTTAACCAAAATTGTTAAACAGTGTAAATGTGTTTTTTTGCTGGCCAACTGGTAAGCGTACTGGGAAAATTTTGTATTGTGTTTTTTTTTTTTTGTGAAAAGTTTTTCCATGCGCTTCTCCTTTAAAAAGCTAGTGCTACGTTGATTGGAGCAGTTGCCATTTTTGAATCAAGTGTAAAGGTAAACCTTTTTTTTGTTTGTTTTGTATAGCGTGGAGAGGGCTTAAAACCCCTGCCAGGTTTTCATTGCTGTCTGTGACCCTGTTAGGGCGATTCACCGTCTCTATTTGTCCTGTTTACTGTTATCATCGAAAATAAAAGTAAAATCTCAAATTTTGAGTTGACACTAGTTCTGGTGACACCCTGGGATTCCCTCGCTTTGGAGAGATTTTTTCTCATTTTCTCATTGCCTGTTTTGGCTATAGGGCAGGAAGTAAAGAGGAATCTCCCCTATGGGACACTAATGGCAAAATGTACAAAAACTGGCATGGGTTATAACTCTCTCTTACGTTATTCAAAATGCAAAAAAAAAGTTTTGGTTTTAGTTCACTTTAATGTGTCACAACAAAAGTCTCACAGACACATTTATTTAACAGAGCAATGTTTTTAAATAGAAATTCTTTCATTATATATGCCTTTTCTGCACACAAAGAGCTAACACTATGTCTGATCATACCTTAAAGAAGAATTTCATTAAAAATATTGAGCACTATTTAGTATCCAGTGTGGAACAGAGAACATACAGAGAGAGAATACATAATGAGGTGGAATAGGGAAAGGACAGTTCGGAATATGGAATGAGACAGTGTGGATTTGGAAATGCATGGCACAAACTACAGAATGCAGTGGTGTGTACTCTGGAATCGCAATAGAAAGTGCGAAATTAGATGATAATGGAATAAGGAAACAAATAGTGCAGGATCAGGCATTCTGCAAGAGGTAATGCAAAGTTCAGTGTATAAAATAGGGTGATGCAGAATAGGTAACACACAGTGCAGAGTACAGAACAAGGTGGTGGGTAATTGGGAACCCACAGTACAGAGTATGGAATGAGGCAGAGGGGATAAGGAAATGCACAGTGCGGAGTACAAAATTAGGTGGTGAATAGGAACCACAAAGCGCAAAGTACATGAAAAAGTGGTTTGGCATATCGAACATACAGAACAGAGTAAAGAATGAGGCATAGGAATTGCACAGTGCAAGGTATGAAATGAGGTATTATGAAATAGGAAACACACAATCCGGAGTACAGAAGAAGGTGAGGGGAATACAGAATACACTGTAATACAGTGAGGAATAAGGAACACACAGGGGTTGATTTACTAGCACTGGAGACTGCAAATCTGGTGCAGTTTTGCATGGTAGCCAATCAGGTTCTAACTTCAGCTTGTTCAACTAAGCTTTGACAAAGAAACCTGAAAACTGATTGGTTTCTATGCACAGCTGCATCAGATTTTGCACTCTTTAGTTTTAGTAAATCAACCCCGCAGTACAGAGTATTGAATGAGGGAGTGTGGTATAGAAAATATACAGTGCAGAGTACAGAATGGTGTGGTCTGAGTCAGGCTCCATTCACACTAGCGCGTTTTTTTATGCATTTTGCATTTTGCGTTTTGCATGTAAGGCTCTATTCACACCTATGCATGTTGCTTTTGAGCGTTTTTGGAGGTTTTTTTTTTCATGCTTGCCACGTTTTTGAGCAGCATTTTTGCGGCATTTTTGCCGTGATTTTGCCGCGATTTGCGTTTTGCGTTTTTTTTTTTTTGTTTTGTTTTTTTTGCAGTTTTTTTTTACAGTCTTAAAAAAAATTAAAACTTGCGTTTTTGATGCTTGTCCATTGAATTCTATTACGTGCAAAACGCTGCATTTTGCATGAAAAAAAGTCCCTGACCCTTTCCAAAAATGCAGAGAAACAAAAAGGCATTGATGTGAACATGTTCCATAGGAACCCATGTTAAAAAATTCCGTGCATTTCTGCAAAATGCATCAAAAAACGCGCTAGTGTGAATGGAGCCTAATAGAATTCAATGGACAAGCATCAAAAACGCAAGTGCACCGTTTTTGCAGCGTTTTTGATGCGTTTTTGGTGCGTTTTTGATGCGTTTTTGCCGTTTTTTTTTTTTAAGACTGTAAAAATCGCGGCAAAAACGCGGCAAAAACGCGGCTCAAAAACGTGGCAAGCATGAAAAAAATCCTCCAAAAACGCTCAAAAGCAACATGCATAGGTGTGAATCGAGCCTTAGGCCCCTTTCACACTGGGGCGGTGGGGGCGTCGGCGGTACAACAGCGCTGTCCCATTGATTTCAATGGGCAGGAGCAGGGAAGGAGCGGTGAATACACCGCTCCTTCCCCGCTCCAAAAAAGCGGTTTGCAGGACTTTTTTCACCGCCCTGCCTGCGCACCGCTTCAGTGTGAAAGCCCTCGGGCTTTCACACTGAACAAACAGCGGAGGCTATTTAGGGGCGGTTTTCAGGTGGTATTTTTAGCGCAATACCGCCTGAAAACCGTTCCAGTGTGAAAGGGGCCTAAGGGAACACACAGTGCAGGTAACAGAATGAGGTGGTGGAAGATACAGTAGGGAACACACAGTGCAGAGTACAGAATAAGGTGGTGTTTTTGTTTTCCTTTATAGGAATTTGTGCCTACCAATATAAAAATTGAATTAATCAACCGCCTTTCAGAGGCAAGGCTGCCTGTTATAGAAGTCACCAGTTTTGTATCTTCAAAATGGGTACCACAGGTAAGATGTTAATTGTACATGTACAGTATACAGTATATTAATATAGAATGAAGATGAAGAGACCTCTATGTAGTTTATTTAACAAAGGAATAGGAAGTTGCCAAGTAAGGGTACATTTTTTTAAATAAATAAAATGCATTTGTTTTTTTTGCTTGCACACATTTTGACGTTCTTGGTAAATATTTATTCAGGTTTTTAAGTGATATAATTTCAAAATGACTTTTCATTAGAGAAAATGTGAGTACACATTGGAAAAGGAAAGGTACAGTTAGCCTATAATTGAATACAAACTTTTTTAAACCTATCAAAAAGTGGTTAATGTATAACTGACAACATGGTGAGTATTGAGATAATCAAGAATGAGGGTGTCATCATCTATAATGTTATATGACAACACTGTGTAGAGAGGTAAATAGAAAGGGGATCATGTTGGGAGTGAAGATTATATAGATAAGGTTAGCTAAAGGATTGTCAATTCAGGTAAGAGGTAAGCATTTAGGATGAGTGAGCCAAGGATCCCAATTTCTATAGAATGTGGAAATTCAAAGGTGGATCTTAGCATACATATATTGCATCAGACAATGGGTATTAAGGATATAGATAACTTCCGCAATAGAGGGAGGATTAGGAGATTTCCAATCCTAGCTATTGCCAGACGTGTGGCAATAAAGATATGGGATACAATGGTATGAGTAAAGAGGTTCCAGGATGTCCACAATTTCTCCAGCAGATGTTAGAGGTGGTCTGGACAGATTCCCAGTGGAGTATACATCTGGTTATTTTTAGTGAAGAGATCAATACCATTAATGAGATAAATAGGTGCAGTTTTGGAGTTGTTCCCAATGTAGCATTGCAGAGTTCTTTGGTTTAACCACTTCAGCCCCAGAAGGATTTACCCCCTTCCTGACCAGGGCACTTTTTGCGATACAGCACTGCCTCGCTTTAACTGACAATTGCGTGGTCGTATGACATTGTACCCAAACAAAATTGACGTCCTTTGTTCACACAAATAGAGCTTTCTTTTTGTGGCATTTGATCGCCTCTGCGGTTTTTATTTTTTGCGCTATAAACAAAAAAAGAGCAACAATTTTGAAAAAAACGCAATATTTTTTACTTTTTCCTATAATAAATATCCCCAAAAATATATAAAAAAAAATATTTTCTTCCTCAGTTTAGGCTGATATGTATTCCTCCACATATTTTTGGTAAAAAAAAAAAACGCAATAAGCGTATATTCACTGGTTTGCGCAAAATTTCTAGCCTCTACAAAATAGGGGATAGTTTTATGGCATTTTTATTTAAAAAATTTTTTTTTTATTAGCAATGCTGGCGATCTGCGATTTTTATCGGGACTGCAACATTATGGCAGACAGATTGGACACTTTTGACATTATTTTAGGACCGTTGTCATTTATGCAGCGATCATTGCTATAAAAATGCATTGAATACTGTGTAAATGACACTAGCAGTGAAGGGGTTAACCACTAGGGGGAGGTGAAGGGGTTAAGTGTGTCCTAGGGAGTGATTCTAACTGTGGGGGGGGCCACACCTCACATGACAACGATCACTGCTCTCGATGACAGGGAACAGTGATCTCTGCCCTGTCACTAGGAAGAACGGGGAAATGCTTTTTTTACAAAAGCATCTCCCCGTTCTACCTGTCTGTGACACAATCACGGGCAACAAGCAGTCATCGAGTCCGCGGGACCCATGGTCACGGAGACTGCGGCGGGCAGGCGCGCGCACCCGCAGCACCGTTTCTTAAAGGGGAGGTACCTGTACGCCCTTTTGCCCACCAGTGCCATTCTGCCAACGTATATCGGCGTGCGCTGGTCAGCAAGCGGTTAAGCAGGGGAAAAGGTACTTGAAAAAGTCCTTGGTTTTTTAGCTCTATGGTCCACCGGCTGAAGGGCCCCCCGCTTTGAAAATGAAGCACATCGCGATTTCTGGCATGTCTCTGCTATTTGATTACCTAACAATTTAATGCTGCTGGGTTTGGGTATTATTCTTTTTTTATTTCTGCATCATTGCTTAATGTTCAATATTTGCAGAGAGAAACTCCTTTTGAATTTGTTTCTGTTATTGCATATTCCTCGTGCATGTAAGTGTCCATTTTTCTTATTATTGTTAATAATATTCAAGTCAAAGAAAAAGTCATTTGAGGTGATATTGTATTTGGCCTGTAGTTCTTGAAAAGGAGAGATATAGGGAATTTTGGTATAAGTCTCCAACCATTTGAAGACCAGCGGAGATCCAATCCGATAGTGAGATGTCAGGACTCAGGAATGATGGTTTTCAATGCAGTCAGAGGAATAAGAGATAATAGTCGGTGAGGTATACCTGTAGCTTGCTGGTAAATTGCTTGCCACCTCTTGATGGAGGCATTGATGTCGCTAAGATAGTAATGTGTTCCATTGTGATGCTGGCAAGGCAGTAAGGGTAAAACTGTTTTCTCAATCTGGAGCCAAGTGTGTTGTGAAGCGGATTTCAACCAGGTTTTGGCTTGTTCCAGAATGGTTGCTTTAAAGTGGTGTTCCGGCCGAAATTATATTTTTAAATAAAAATACCCCTATAATACACAAGCTTAATGTATTCTAGTAAAGTTAGTCTGTCAACTAAGGTCTGTTTTGTTAGTTTATAGCAGTAGTTTTGTTATTTTATAAACTTACAGCAGGCCGTGGCCATCTTAAATGTGGGCATCTGAAGCCAGACTGTATCTCATTCTTGCAGATCTTGTACATGCTCAGTGCAGCACAAGCAGTGTAATAGGTTTCAGGTCAGGTTTCCATCGCAATGGCAGTTTCAGAGGAAGTTGCCTCCCCTTCCCAGAAGGCATTGCAAACAGGAAATGATGCGATGGGCCGCGGCCAGGGAGGAGGAAGTGAAAAATGAATACAGCAGATATACAGTAGGTGCTGAGAAAAAAAAGAAAAAAAATATCCAATTTGTTTACAGTGCACAGTTTAGTGAGCAATGCAGAAGAGTTGTAAAAGTGGGTGGAACTCCACTTTAAAGTATGCTGCTATGTTTAGTGCCCCCATTCCACCAGCAGGTGTAGGTGTGCACAGTGTGGCTTGTTTAATTCTAGTGTGTTTCCCATTCCAGATAAAGGAGGTTATAATAGCTTGTATTTTGTTATAGGTGAGGGTTCATTTTACTTAACAAATAAAGTGAAACTATGTTTATGTCAATCATCCATACACATGCAAGCAAAAATTCTGTTTTTTAAGAAGTAAACATGCTGTGTCTTGACACCTTTTACTAAACTTTCAGTAGCAAAGTTAACATCCTGTAGTCCTCTAGTTATTCCACTTCTGTGAGTGTTTATTGCCATCCTTAAAGTGTTTGTAAACCTCAGACATAAACTATGAGCAACGCATATCGCTCTATAGTGTGTACTTGTCTCAGTTAAGAGCACTTATTGTCATTTCGGAAGGGAAGGGAAGAAAGCAGCAAACCGGCATAGTGTAGCACAATTTAAAAAGTAAAATACCATATAAAACAAATGGGACTCACAAGTGGGTGAGGGGGGGGGGGGAGAGAGAGGATGACTGTGGACTGCAGTGGAGTGTATTGAGCTGGCAGCTGTGTGGTAGTCCTTGGTGGAGAAGAAAGCAGGCTGTTGTGGGGAGCAAGATGAGTCTGGAGTCTATGCAGGGAGACCGGCGTCAAGCTGCCCTGTGTGGCCATGATGGTATATCCAGAAATCGGATGTCTGCCCAAAGATGATGTGTCCAGCTGGAGTAGTGAGAGGAGCTGTCAGTCCAACCGCTGTGTGAGCCAATCTGGACACGTTTAAGAAACTTAATCACGCTTTCTTCATCAGCCTGCTAATTGTCATTCCTCTCTGCTTCATTCCTCTGCTATCAGCACCAATCACTTCTGAAAGGCTTTCCTGACACCAAGAGATAAAAGGAGACAGGGGAGAGATCTCCAGCTGATTGACAGCCTCAGCTCTGTTCCTGTGTGCTGTGTGGGGGGATGTGTGTCCGTTCCCTCCAATCATCTGTCAGAGCTCTCCTCACTGAGCTCTGCAGAGTGTAACTTCAATTCTACCCCCTTTGTTCTGATAGTTCAGACAAGCTTTAAAAATGTTAGACTCTGAACAGGTGTAGAGAAGAGAATATTGTAGATAAACAGGTACAACCTACTGTATGTAGGAGGATTTGTTTCATATCTGTGTATCACTTGAGGCCAGTCACTTCACTGCTTATATGAGAGGGTTTACAACCATATTAAGCTGGCCATAGATGGATGGAAACCTGACTTATTTAGAAGCCACTGGCTGAAATTTAAAACTATCTATGGACAGGCTGGTTGTACTGAAGTTGATCTATTCATCAACCATGCCTCTCAGGTTTTTTTTTTTTATTCGATAACCCCCAGCAGCTAAAGCCACCAGCAGTGATCATTGTATTTTATTGGGAAACCTCCGACTGTCAGAATACAATAGCACAGCAGGAAGGATTCCTCCATCAACACTGACTTGTTGATGGGGGAAACAAACAATTTTCTCTTCTTTCAACCCATGGTTGAAGGAAAAAAAATTGCATAATGAATGGCCTGCTTAGCCTCAAAGCAGCTGATAAGTGAGCTGGATCTGTGTCTCATGCAACCTTACTTTACTATTGATTGAACTCAAAAGCATATAATGCTCCAAAGTGTATAAAATATGTTAGTGGTCACATTGTTACCTACAAAATCTTTTTTAAAAACATCATAACATGAGCTGGCTCTTTTTGTATTGTTTGCTTGTGACATTGAAACAGCTTTGAGGCTGAACTTGAAGGAAGTATTACTAAAACATTTAGCTGCAATAGAGGCAGTATTAATGTGACTTTAATCCAGATGAAAGACTCTAATATTGTGATTGCACAGACAAGTTGCCTCTAGCAAGATATTTAGTGTATCCCACAGATCTTAAGAATAGTCAGTGGTCACCTTCTCCAATTTCTTTCCTTTTTTATGTGTATTAAATGACACAAAAGGAAAAAAAATACAAATAAGCTAAATGTACTCTTTAAATTCACTTAATTACAACAGAAGCACTGCTAAAAAGTTTTGGTAGACAGGAAAAAAAATTCTGGGAAGCAAAGTTTATAGAGAGAATAAAATTCTAGTAGTAAATACAACATTGGAGCTGGCAAGGTTGAAAACTAAATTGCTATTACAACAAGGCTTTGTATTGATTTCAAATTAGAGATATTGGGTCACTGAACATCTAGCTAGAGGCAGAGTGAAAGGTTAAACTGGAGGTTAAGGAAACAATAATCCCCAACTCAGATAACTCATTACCTTTGAATGATTAAAAGAAAAAAATGCCTGGAGGTGGTAGTCAGTAATATTGTCTTCTACGTAGTGAAATATTCTGTCTTTTTTATGTGAAAAGCTAAGTATATTTAGAGACAGTATAATATGTGCTGCATCCTCTCAGGCAAATTACATTAAAGTACATCTGTCATAGAATCCATGTTTCATGATTCTCTGCATATAGGACAGATCTGCATATAGAAAGCGTAAAAACTGCTAATACAGTGTTATTTCATATTTGATCAACAATACCCAGCACCACTCTCATTATAGTTGGAGTAACAACCAGGCTTTAAAAGATTCTCATTCAAGGATAGTGTTTTCTCAGGCTGTCTGTACATTATTTATGCAGGGCCGGTGCTACCACTAGGCGAAGTAGGCAGCCGCCTAGGGCGCACTACCACCTAGGGTGCAGCCACGGCCTCTGTCTCAGTCAGTGAAGCTCCAGGTGTGTGTGAGCTCGCCCCTGTTCAGTGCCGGCTGTCCCAGGAAAACATCCGCTGCATGCCGCCAATGTCCCGCTGAGCACCCGCTGTCATATCTCCTCACACAGAGCCGCTCTGGGACTTCTTTGCTGCAGCCTATCCCTCTGCTGCGGCGCTGTGTGTCTGTGTGTATGCAACGGAGGGGAGGGGCGGGGCTCAGTGGAGATAGGAGAAGCATCAATAGGTGCGTGCAGAGTCTGTTACCTGACCTCCCAACCAGCAGGGACGCCATGGAGCGGCTGGATGGCGGCGCTGGTGGGGACACCTAAGCAATACTGCCCGCTCAGCGGTGAGGAGAGCCCGGATTTGATGGTCCATGAAGCGCAGAGGTAAGGAGGTGGATGGATCTACATCGAGAAGTGTGTGGGGGATGGGGGGTGAGTATTGCAGGAAATAGGAGTCAGGTAGGTCAGTGTATATGTCAGGTAGGTGAGTCAGTACATGTGTCAGGTAGGTAGATGGGTCAGTGTATGTGTCAGGTAGGTAGGTGGGCCAGTGTATGTGTCAGCTAGGTAGGTGGGTCAGTGTATGTGTCAGGTAGGTAGGTGGGCCAGTGTATGTGTCAGGTAGGTAGGTGGGCCAGTGTATGTGTCAGGTAGGTAGATGGGTCAGTGCATGTGTCAGGTAGGTAGGTGGGTCAGTGTATGTGTCAGGTAGGTAGGTGGGCCAGTGTATGTGTCAGGTAGGTGGGTCAGTGTATGTGTCAGGTAGGTGGGTCAGTGTATGTGTCAGGTAGGTAGGTGGGTCAGTGTATGTGTCAGGTAGGTAGGTGGGTCAGTGTATGTGTCAGGTAGGTAGGTAGGTCAGTGTATGTGTCAGGTAGGTAGGTGGGCCAGTCTATGTGTCAGGTAGGTGGGTCAGTGTATGTGTCAGGTAGGTGGGTCAGTGTATGTGTCAGGTAGGTGGGTCAGTGTATGTGTCAGGTAGGTAGGTGGGCCAGTGTATGTGGTAGGTAGGTGGGTCAGTGTATGTGTCAGGTAGGTAGGTCAGTGTATGTGTCAGGTAGGTAGGTGGGCCAGTCTATGTGTCAGGTAGGTAGGTGGGCCAGTGTATGTGGTAGGTAGGTGGGTCAGTGTATGTGTCAGGTAGGTGGGTCAGTGTATGTGTCAGGTAGGTAGGTGGGCCAGTGTATGTGTCAGGTAGGTGGGTCAGTGTATGTGTCAGGTAGGTAGGTGGGTCAGTGTATGTGTCAGGTAGGTGGGTCAGTGTATGTGTCAGGTAGGTAGGTGGGTCAGTGTATGTGTCAGGTAGGTGGGTCAGTGTATGTGTCAGGTAGGTAGGTGGGCCAGTGTATGTGTCAGGTAGGTCACATGTTAGAAGGGCAGGGCAAAGGGGGTGGAGTCAGGGGCGGAGCCAAGGGGGCGGCAAACTGAGGTTTTGCCTAGGGTGTCAAAAATCCTTGCACCAGCCCTGTATTTATGCTATTGCAGACCCAACTGGGGCTGTTGAGCCTATTTCATGCTGCTGTCCCTACAGCTGCCTTGAATGGTCAAACTCACAGTATGCCAGGCACGATAGGGAAAATGAAATATTTATTGAACCACTAGGGGTAAAGGAAATATATAACACCACATTTGCTATTCAATGCAATTAAATAGGTATACAGATTAACAGTATGGAAACAGGCTCATAAAATCCTAAAATTCTCTAGTATTTTATATTACAGAGACTTGCTCTCTGGTCCTGATGGGGAGTAATGTTGTAGGTAGTGAATATTTAATTCAACTGCGAATAAAGTGTTTTAAATACATTTTGTTTATTGCAAGCACTGTATAGCAACTTATACTGTACCTCTATGGTATATCTGGAAAAAAAAATTCAATTTGATTTGATGAGGTTTTGGAGAAAAGGGAATCATATACTTTAGTCATGTATAAACTGAAAATCTTGCGAGCTACCAAAAATATTAAATCTGACACTAGATAATCAGCTGCTGGTATTGATCACGTCCCATACATCTGTGCTAAAAAATTAATATATGAAAATACTGCGCTAAGCTAGTGTCAATATGCAATACCAAATTAAAATAAACAATATATTAACTGTACTAAATATAATGCCAAAAAAATCAATGAGACATAAATCGATCAAATCAATATAAAATAAAGTGTCAAAGTGCTAAGTGGCATAATTAATTAATAAAATAAAACAAAACAAAAATTGCAATAAAGCCCATATAACATGCTTTAAATCTTGCTGTAATGAAAAGTGCTGTAGTGCTTGTGAAAATCATTAACCAAATTTCATCCACAATTCCTCCACGGCTGTAGTGATAATCCACACGTGTTTAAGTGACACCACTCTTGTGCTCTCCCCCTGTGTGAGTATGCTTACCTCAGGGCGTGTGACCTCGCAATTAAGCTTGGTCTAAACATGCCAGCGAACCAACTCTGGGTTCTGTGTAGATGGATCTGTGATATCCTATGCTGTCCAGTGGCGTAGTCTCCACATGTATATGAGAAATGAGGACTGGATAGTGTGATACCATTTATAAAAAAATATATATTAATCAAACAACAGCCCCTATGTGAGGTACTCAAATGGTGCAGGTGCTTCACTGCACTACTCTGTGACAAGCATAAAAATGTTGAGATTGTGTGTCCCCTCACTCCAAACAGACCAGCTGCTGACTCTTATGCCCCGTACACACGGCCGGACTTTGTTCGGACATTCCGACAACAAAATCCTAGGATTTTTTCCGACGGATGTTGGCTCAAACTTGTCTTGCATACACACGGTCGCACAAAGTTGTCGGAAAATCCGATCGTTCTGAACGCTGTGACGTAAAACACGTACGTCAGGACTATAAACGGGGCAGTGGCCACTAGCTTTCATCTCTTTATTTATTCTGAGCATGCATGGCACTTTGTGCGTCGGATTTGTATACACACGATCGGAATTTACGACAACGGATTTTGTTGTCGCAAAATTTTATCTCCTGCTCTCCAACTTTGTGTGTCGGAAAATCCGATGGAAAATGTCCGATGGAGCCCACACACGGTTGGAATTTCCGACAACACGCTCCAATTGGACTTTTTCCATCGGAAAATCCGACCGTGTGTACGGGGCATTACACCGTCCTAGTCTACATGTGTAGACTACGCCATTGGACAGCATAGGATATCACAGATCTACACAGAACCCAGAGTTGGTTTGCTGGCATGTTTAGACCAAGTTTAATTGCGAGGTCACATGCACACAGGGGGAGAGCACAAGAGTGGTGTCACTTGAACATGTGTGGATTATCACTACAGCCGTGGAGGAATTGTGGATGAAATTTGGTTATTGATTTTCACAAGCACTACAGCACTTTATCATTACAGCAAGATTTAAAGCATGTTATATGGACTTTAATGCAATTTTTGTTTTGCTTTATTGTATTAATGCCACTAAGCACTTTGGCACTTTATTTTATATTGATTTGATTGATTTATGTATTGATTTTTTTGGCATTATATTTAACACAGTTAATACTGTTTTTTCTTGTTTGGTATCGCATATTGACACTAGCTTAGCGCAGTATTTACATATATTTAAATACTTCAGTGACACCTGTTGTAGTTGCAGGAGACCAAAGGCATTAGCAGGCTTGATGATACCTTGATGAGTGCTTGAGGAAAGTATCTGCCTCACTTTATGATACGGTGAATGGTAATGGTGTTCGCGCTGTGAAAGGGGGGGGGGGGGAGTGTAAATCAAAAATGCTGATGAGCTAAAAAAATCATACACAGTGGTAGTGCATAATACATATGATGAAGACCAAATAAAACAGTGATAAGTGCAATACAGTTGAATAAGCCAAACCACGGTGAGTGGTTAAAAAGAAAATAGTGACAGTCCAAACGCTGGTTAATGAGTGTATCATATATACATCAACATGGGCTAGAAAGTCCCAAAATAAACAATTTATAGAAAAAGAAAAAGAAAAAACACTTCCACCACCAAAGGAACGTGTGTGGGATGCAATCTTCAGTGATATCACCTCTGTGTCTGCAAGCAGCTCACCTCACAGCTGTAAGGTGTACAGCATAAACGCAGACCACAGATGAAGATGATGGTTTGGTAAAATCGATTTTAATGGTGTCTCATATGTTGTTTGAAGACTCACATGGATGGATATGAAGGATCATGCGAGAGAAAACATAAGGGTATATATAGCGTGATACCGCAAAAGCTGTGTTGGGACAGGAACGGAACGAGCAGTGCACACCCACTTAGAGGAAAAGAGCGTAGGCATCAATACAACGAACGCCGAGTTCGTATGTCCCCAGTGTGGCAGCCTCGTTCAGCTCCTGCTCCCAGTGCTCCTCAGCAGGAGCTGAACGAGGCTGCCACACTGGGGACATACGAACTCGGCGTTCGTTGGATTGATGCCTATGCTCTTTTCCTCTAAGTGAGTGTGCACTGCTCATTCCGTTCCTGTCCCAACACAGCTTTTGCGGTATCACGCTATATATACCCTTATGTTTTCTCTCGCATGATCCTTCATATCCATCCATGTGAGTCTTCAAACAACATATGAGACACCATTAAAATTGATTTTACCAAACCATCATCTTCATCTGTGGTCTACGTTTATGCTGTACACCTTACAGCTGTGAGGTGAGCTGCTTGCAGACACAGAGGTGATATCACTGAAGATTGCATCCCACACACGTTCCTTTGGTGGTGGAAGTGTTTTTTCTCTTTCTATAAATTGTTTATTTTGGGACTTTCTAGCCCATGTTGATGTATACATGATACACTCATTAACCAGCGTTTGGACTGTCACTGTTTTCTTTTTAACCACTTACCGTGGTTTGGCTTATTCAACTGTATTGCACTTATCACTGTTTTATTTGGTCTTTATCATATGCATTATCCACTACCACTGTGTATGATTTTTTAGCTCACCAGCATTTTTGATCTACACTCTCCCCTCCTCCCCCCCTCCCCTTTCACAGCACAAACACCATTACCATTCACATTTTTTCTTGCTTCTGCTAGGATCAGAGTCACAGGTGGTTGCTGCAGTGTCCCTTTAGTTTTAAATGTATGCTAGACAGCGCGGGAGTCTCTTTCTATACACTTTATGATAGGGGCCATCTAGAATTTTGGCCCTATGGATGGTTTTATTTGCTGCTGGTGTGATACTGTCAGTGGGAAAGCATATCCAAAAAACTTGGAAAATCGAGATTAGATGCAATTTTATCAATAGAGTTTATTACACTGACCACATGTGTCATGGTGACATTTAGACACTTCTTTAGGAAAGGTATCATTCAATTCTGAATTAAGAAACAAACATACATGTACACAACAGTGCTTGCAAGTTAATGAAGCAATAGCCATTTAAAAGCTTTTTAAAGGTACGTATATTCATTAGGTTTATTCATTAGTGTTCATTCATGGTTAAATGGTGAATAACATTTCATAAAGATTTTTCTTGGCTAGAGAAGCTGGAAACAGAAGCAACGTGGCATTCAGCCTTTTCTGAATAGGAAACCATGTAGGCTGCTAACCACCATGAACAAGTCATAAAGGTAACTAGAAAAAGACTATACTCCTGGGAAAAAAGCCAAAAATAATTATTTCCAGAGGATGAAAGGATTTTCAAATGTTTGTAAAATTTAGCAGTAATGTGGACAATTAATTGAAATTTACATTTATTTTGTGTTACAAGTAAAAAGTATACATTGGAAAATCAAATGATATCGATATCTTCTCAGACTTCTAGAATGATTCAATAACATTAAGTCACAGTTCATTATTTAGTGAATCTTAATTGGTGGTCTTTAATTGCCTGTAGAACCTTTCCTTAGCTCAGAAGTATTCACATTAGCAGTTGGCAAATACACAGGGGTCTCTTATATATCCAATTTTTTCCACCCGAGATCCACCCAGCTTTTATCCAACGCTCACATATTTTTCTAATTGGGTTCAAATAGAAAATGTATAAAACGTGGGTGAATGTTATGTGAATCTTGTATAAAGACATTTATAAATAAACCCCCAAGTGTGAGCTGTTGTATCTGCTAAATCCAAAAACCTTTATCATACAGTTGAAAACACTATGGAAATTTCACTTAGCCTAGGATTGCACTAGAATGCAGTTCAAGAAACCCACGATCTGTGCATGTTTCCCGCAAGGCGTTCAAAACACACTGCAGCTGCAATCTGTAGCTGGTACAAAACATACACAAATGTCCAATGCAATGGGTACCTTACCCATTGGTCTTTTAAGTCCCTGTATGAGCCAATTGAATAAATGAGTTCCCAATGGTGATCAACTTAAGGAGCTCACAGACTGTAAGATGTGTGATCAGTCAATCAAATTGTATAAACACAAAATCTTATGTTAAGAGGACAGGAGTCAGACCATTGTGATCCCAGCCAGATGCAGTGTTCAATCCAGTATAGAGAACCTCATGAGTAGTATCAGCATTTATTAGAAAATGTTGGTTGATAAAAGCAAAACAGTTCATGAAAGCAAGAATATATGTATCAAGGTAAAAAAATGTATCAAAGAAAATATGTATCAAAACAAACCAGCCAGCTGTACTGGGATGAGTAGACAGACCTGGATGGATGAGTCCTCCAACCCTTTGTTAGCCAAGGAGATGGGTAGTAGCGGGGGCTGTTTGGTCAATGGAAATCCCAAGAGAAAACAAAAAGTTGCATGCTTACGGAAGGAATACCCGGAATGCCAGTGGAACTGGTGTCATGGTGGAAAGTCCCAAAGGGGAGTGGTCTTTCTGCTTGCACTCTCTATCCCGATGACTGAGGGGGGAGGAGCAATCACGAGTGATTGACAACCAGTAGCAGCACTGGCCGCCATCCACAGGAAGTCCGCCTTCGGCACTTGCTGACCCAGAATCAGCTGTGTAGCCTACTCGGGGAGCCGCAGTGCAGACAGCCGCAAGGAAGTCTCTCACTGCCACGTACAGCATCAAGCTATATCCATGGCAATGACGCATTTCAGGGCCATGTCTCTTTCTCAAGAACTGCAGCCGGTGTCAATGTTAAGTTAGTATAAATATTCGCCATCACACCATGGATGTGTGTTTGGACTTCAATCAAGTCCAAACAGTTTTTATTAAAGAAAGATCACATCACAAATAGTGTAGTACAATGTTTCTGAGGTTTTTTTTGCAGCTCTTCAAAATGAATGGACTTAAATTGCACTTCACTGAATCACATGTGAATTGCACAGGAATTCACTGCGTATGCCTGTGCAATTCATTGTGTGAAATGAGGCTAAAGAACATGAAACATGGCAATCATAATAGGTATACACAGCAGTAAATTATGTCTTCACGGACATTTACCAGGAATTGTTAAGTGTGTATTAATGGTTTCTAAAATTTTAGCTAACATGCAGGTCTATTTATGGCACAGTAGGTCTTGACACAGGGAAAGGGGCAACTTTTCCTTATATACTAATTTGTCCCATCTTCCTAGGTGCCCTAAAACACCAGCTGTGGTGTTCGACAGGGCACTCTTTCTCCACCTATGGCCCATAGCCGTCTGACACTGCAGCAAGCCAAGAGAAAGGTGTTTTGCTAGCAAGCACCTGTCTGACTCCCAGCACTTGGTAAGCTCTGGTATAAGAAATGTTGAGGGAGCTGATTTGTCCTATCTCCCTCTGCATACCTCTTGCTGGTGCTTGCTTTAGGCAAGTGGTGGAATCCAGATACAAGTGCTTGCTATCAGGGCAACTGTCTCCTTGCCTGCTGCTGTGTCAGGTGGCCACCCTGTCTAGCATTGTAGCAAGTATTACAGGGCACCTAGGAAGATGGGACAAAGTACTACAAAACAAAAAAAGAAAGCAGGAAAATTAATATAAAGAATTAATTGGGTCTTATTAGGGTAATGTGCTTAATAGGAACACATTTTATTTCTTAAATCCCTTTGATCCACAGATGAAACAAAGTAAATCAACATAAAATGTTACTTTCCATTTCTCTATCCTGTGCTTGAATTATGTTTATAGATTCAGAAGGTCAGTTTTTTGACAGCAGCAGTTCTAATAGCTGCTGTACTTACACAGCAACTCCTGGCTGTCAAAGTGCCAGCAAATGTACACAGTAAAATCGTCAGTGTTAAATTTAACTCTGTGGGATTATATAAACACTTTCCTGGTGTTTATATAATCCACACTGTTATGCCCCGTACACATGGTCGGACATTGATCGGACATTCCGACAACAAAATTCATGGATTTTTTCAGACAGATGTTGGTTCAAACTTGTCTTGCATACACACGGTCACACAAAGTTGTCGGAAAATCCGATCATTCTGAACGCGGTGACATAAAACACGTATGTCGGGACTATAAACGGGGCAGTAGCCAATAGCTTTCATCTCTTTGTTTATTCTGAGCATGTGTGGCACTTTGTGCTTCGGATTTGTGTAGACACGATCGGAAATTCCGGATACGGAAAATACGGATTTTGTTGTCGGAAAATTTTATAGCCTGCTCTTAAACTTTGCGTGTCGGAAAATCCGATGGAAAATGTGTGATGGAGCCTACACACGGTCGGAATTTCCGACAACAAGGTCCTATCACACATTTTCCGTCGGAAAATCCAACCGTGTGTGTGGGGCATAAGAGTTAAATTTACACTCGTAAAAGTTGTTCACCTCTGTATTTTCAGCGGATAAAGAGGATTGTTTATATTAATAGGATTAATGCCCTGTAATTCAACACCATAATATTAACACTTTAATCTAAACAATTTAACACCAGGATTTTAACACTGATGATTTTCCTGTGTAGGGGCGTTGGACAAGTCATATCACACATCCAGTAAGTGTGAGACCCATTTACAGGCCATAAAAAGTATGTTATTACCAGTACATGGGTTGTTATATTGGCTAATGTTTAACATGGTTTCTCCCTCACTTTCAATTAGATTTCAAGCTTTTCTTTAGCCTTGATCCCTTTCTTCAGTCTCCATTAAAGTTAGTGAAGTCAAGTGGAGAATCACATAGTATAGACAAATAAGTTAACATTTAAAAAACAACTAGAGACCTCGTGATTTTCATGAAAAACCACAATCTTTTTTTGTAAGATTTAGAAAATTTGTTTTTAGACAATGGACTCCACACCTCTGTACATGTCATAACACATTACTACTCAGTTCTAAACTTCCACTATAGAGAAACAGGTTACATTTCAACCAAGGAGTTGTTTTTCCATGTCAATTTTACTACACGCTTTGCTGAGGTTATGTTATTTTTTTCAAAAATTAGAATACAATATACTCAAACATACAAAGTGATGTAAGCAATATGGAGTTTTAGCTTTTTATTCTGCCACAGTTCTGTGCTATATTAATTGGGATAAATAATCTGATAAAATGATAAACAAATGTAATATAATAAAGCTCTTGTTTCAGATGTCAGACCATACAGATGTTATGAGAGGCATAAGAAAACATGCCGGTGTACAGTACCCAGTTCTCACACCCAATATACAAGGGTTTCACTCTGCGGTATGTTTTATATAACTTTTATTACTTTATCATTGTTATTGTTTAGAGCCTGTAACAATCAATGCATCATATAATAAACTAACTTGTGTAAATTTGGATTTTTAGTCTTTGTCAGCTAGTGGCCCATATTTCAGTATAACATGCCATGCACCCTCCCTCACCATCCAAGGTGCCCCCTCTGTTACTCCTCCCCGATATTCTAACTACAGTTTGTGGTTAAGCACTTGAAACGGAGTTTATTTTGAAGAAGTCATCCAAGGGTAAAACAGATTATTCAATTTTGAACTCATGATAATGGGTTTACCATCCTCTGACTTCTGGCATTGTCCGTTCACTCACTCTAGCAGTTGTGTTGTGCTCTCACTTTTGAATACTTTGTTCATTTACAGTATATAGCATATAAGTAAGATATGGTGCCTGGGCTAGACTCACACAGAGTTTGAGGAAGCCTGTTAGAATCTGAGCTTAGCATTAAATTGGGATGAGCTACTGTTCGGGCAGAACTCATTATGGCCTGAACCCAGGAAAAACTTTCACGCAATAGCAAGCCACTGGCCCAAAAATCTGTAGCTGTGGAATTACCCATCCTTTAGCTACACTTAACAAAGGAGCAGGGATACTGGTGATATTGTTAACCTAATATAGCCACATGGCCATATTTGGACAGTGCTGTTACATGCGTCTGCAGGGGCCGGGAATTCCACAGCTGATCAGGCTGGCGGCTTGCTATCATGTGACAGTTTTCCGTGGATTTGGGGCTGAACTCAGTTTCGCCTGAACCATAGCTCATCCTTAATGGTGAATCCTATTGAAGTCTATGGATCCTGTTAGCTCTGCATATTTTTTGAGCTAATAGGTATGTTATTTCCAAAAAAATTTGGGAAGCTGGGCGCTTCAGTGACAGAATACTTTTGCAGCACATATTTGCCTGTAGGATTTATGTTTTTAATTTTGGCTTATACGCCAGCAACATCCCAATGCTGACCTGTTCCTATGAATAGGTCAGCAGCTAAAATGACTGCTGACCTCAAATTAACAATAAACTAAAGTTAAGGAAATAAGGGTCCCAGACAAGGCAGCAAGGAGGGTGATTGCCCAAAGAGCTATAAATCAAACGTGTTTCTAATACAGATAGTAGTCATAATAAGTACTTTTATGTTAAATAGACAACTGTGAAAACAAGGCCTCGTAATGCATTATGGTTTAAAATAAAATTGCCTCTGCAAATTCAGAAACAATTGCTCTGATTGCTCTAAATTCTACATAAAATTCCTAAAACACTGTACCTGATGGGATTATGGACAATACGGCCCTAGGAAAAAAACTATGCTTTAAGCGATTAGTGTGCGTTTTAAGTGTTCTATATCTTTTCCCTGATGGCAATTGGACAAACACACTGTAACCTGGGTGGGTTGGATCAATACTAATAGCTTTTGCCCGCTTTTTTAATTGGCTGGCATATGCTGTGTCCAAATTTGGTAGATCTGTTCCTATGATCCGCTGTGCTGTTTTCACCACACGAGACAGGCACTTCTTATCCTCCGCCCTGCAGCTGGCATACCACACTACAGCGCAGTGGAGAAGAATACTCTCAATGGTACAATGATAGAAATTGGCCAGAAGCCTTAAAGGCAATCCAGCCTGCTTCAGTCTCCAAAGGAAAAACAGTCTCTGCTGCACTTTTTTCACTAGAAAAAAAGTATTTTGAGACCATGACAACTCCCTTGTAATATGCACTCCCAAAAATGTAATAGTGTCCACCCTTTCCACCTCCTCACCACCTATATGAACCGGGCAATGATTGATCTTTTTTGATCTCCTATAATCCACTATTATTTCTTTAGTTTTTGCCGTATTGAGTATTAAATCATTTTCTCTACACCACTCAACCAAATGTTGAATTTCCTGCCTATAAGCTGTCTTATCATTATTTTGTATGAGTCCCACTAAAGTGGTGTCATCAGCAAACTTCACTATAGTGCTAGACGCATGTATGGGAGTACAGTCGTGTGTAAACAATGTAAACAAGGCCGGACTTAACACACATCCCTGTGGTACCCCTGTATTCAAAATAATAGTGTTAGACATCTGATCTCCTATTCTCACCATTTGTGGCCTGTTTGTTAGAAAATCCTTAATCCATGAGCGCAGCAATGGACATAGGCCAAAAGCTTTTAACTTTTTCACTAATTTGTCAGGGACTACTGTGTTAAATGCAGAGCTAAAATCAATGAATAACATCCTAACATATGTGTTTGTGTGCTCAAGATGTGTCAAGGCAGCATGCAATGCAATAGCAATGGCATCATCTGTGCATCTATTTGCACGATAGGCAAACTGATACTTATCCAGATCAACAGGAATGCTTGCCTTAAGATGTGATAATACGAGCCTATCAAAACATTTCATGATGATAGGAGTTAGGGCAATTGGGCGATAATCATTTAAGCATGATACCGCTGATTTTTTAGGTATTGGGACAATGGTAGTAGATTTAAAACAAGAAGGTACTGCAGCCTGCTTTAATGACAAATTAAAAATATCAGTAAAAAAACCTGCTAACTGGTCTGCACATCCCCTTAGTATATGGCCTGACACCCCGTCTGGTCCTGCTGCCTTTCTAATGTCAATCTTCCTCAAATTTGACCTGACCTCATGTATTTTTAATACCAATAAATGGTCATCCTCCACTAGTTTTTTACTATGGGTTTCACATCTCATATTTTGGCCCTCAAAACGAGCAAAAAATTGGTTTAAGGTGTCAGGGAGCACTTTATAAACCTGTGTATTCCTAGATTTAAAATCTACCATTGCTTTAATCCCCTTCCACATGCTACAAGAATTTTGATTATTTAAAATAAGATTCAATGCGCTGTTTATATCTACGCTTAGCCTCCTTAATGCCTTTCTTTAATTCATTCCGAGCTTTCCTATAAGCCATAGGGTCGCCCGATCTAAAGGCCACATCCCTTGCTCTAAGCTGAGCCCTTACTTTACCATCCAGCCAAGGCTTTTGATTTGGGAACACCTTAATAGTTTTTGTAACTAGGAACATCTCCATACAAAAGCGGATATAAGCTAATGGTGTTAACTCATAACTTTTTGCTTATCCTTTGCCTTTAATTCCACCTTATTTGAAGAATCCATTATTACTGAATAGGGATGGGCTATCTGTTCAACTCGAACATTGGCTGTTCGCCCGTTCGACGAACAGCGAACAATTTGGGTTGTTCACGACAAATTTAAAAAGCCACGGAACACCCTTTAAAATTCTATGGGAGAAATCTAAAGTGCAAATTTTAAAGGTTAATATGCAAGTTATTGTCATAAAAAGTGTTTGGGGACCCGGGTCTTGCCCCAGGCGACATGTATCAATGCAAAAGAAAGTTTTAAAAAATGCAGTTTTTTTGGGAGCAGTGATTTTAATAATGCTTAAAGTGAAACAATAAAAGTGAAATATTCCTTTAAATTTCATACCTGGGGGTGTCTATAGTATGCCTGTAAAGTAGCGCATGTTTCTCGTGTTTATAACAGTCCGAGAGCAAAATTACATTTCTAAAGGAAAAAAAAGTAATTTAAAAGTGCTAGCGCTAGTGCCGGCTATTAATGAATTGTCGGTCCCGACAATACACATAAAAGTCATTGAAAGTCATTAAAAAAAAAAATGTGTGGGGGTCCCCCAAAATTCCATTACCAGGCTCTTCAGGTCTGGTTTGGATATTAAGGGGAACTCCAGGCCAAAATTTTTTTAAAAATGGCGTGGAGTTCCCCCAAAAATCCACACCAGACCCTTATCCGAGCACGCAACCTGGCAGGCCGCAGGAAAAGATGGGAGGACGAGAGAGTGGAGATAAGGGTCTGGTGTGGATTTTTAGGGGAACCCCACGCCATTTTTTTAAAAAAAATTTGTTGCGGAGTTCCCCTTAATATCCATACCAGACCTGAAAGGGCCTGGTAATGGAATTTTGGGGGACCCCCACGCATTTAAAAAAAAAAATTTTCAATGACTTTTATGTGTATTGTCGGGACCGACAATTCATTAATAGCCGGCACTAGCGCTAGCACTTTTAAATGAAACGAAATTTCACTTTTATTGTTTCACTTTAAGCATTATTAAAATCACTGCTCCTGAAAAAAATGGCCGTTTTTAAAACTTTCTTTTGCATTGATACATGTCCCCTGGGGCAGGACCCAGGTCCCCAAACACTTTTTATGACAATAACTTGCATATTAACCTTTAAAATTAGCACTTTTGATTTTTCATATTTGTGTCCCATAGACTTTAACGGTGTTTGCCTGTTCAAAAAATGTTTTGCCTGTTCACATGTTCTGGATGCGAACCGAACAGGGGGGTGTTCGGCCCATCCCTATTATTGAAACAGTAATTTTATCCAGAGATAATGCTTCTGTTACAGGTAGAGTAACATTTATGTCTTGGAGATTGGCGAGATTTCTATGACCTAACTCTTGAGCTTACTTCTACCCACATCACTCCTCCTCCTACAATATGAGTGTTCTCAGGTGTAAGCACCCCCCTTTTTTGACTTCTTCATAACATAACAAACATACCACAACATATATTAACAAACCAACCTTTTTCTGTAATGTCTGTGGCAGGTGAGTGGGCCTGGGGTTGATTTACTAAAACTGGAGAGTGTAAAATCTGTTGCAGCTGTGTACGGTAGCTAATCAGCTTCTAACTTCGGCTTGTTCAATTAGGCTTTGGCAAAAAAAACTAAAAGCTGATAGTTTTTTTGCAGAGCACCACATTTTGCACTCTCCAGTTTTAGTAAATCGAACCCGGGGTTTTAGACAGCAGAAACTGTAAAGGAATCCAAGGAGGTATTAGTATATTAGTAGTACTATTGAATAGGCTGATCCTTTATTCTTTTTTACCCAATAACATCCCTGCCCTCTTCTGCAACCAGTGCTGGGATCTGTTGGTCACATGCTCCTCCATACTTTATATTGGGATTTTTTTTACAGTGATTTGCTAAGTGAACAGTTTCCAATCTTTTAGTAAAGATGATGCCCTTTTAGTAAAGATGATGCCCTGATAATTTTACTTTGCACCTTACGTTATATTTCATTTGAATAGGAAGAAAATATGCAAAGGTTTAATAGTTCACTATTAGGTTGGCTACTCTCTAAGGAACTATCTCCCTCCTGGAGGCTTCCTTTATTTTGCATCTCCAATTTTTTCTACACAGATAAAGATTTTTACTTCCAGGTAACCAGGAACTCTTTACTGCAACTTTACTCAGCACATTTCTAATAATATTATGTTATGTGTGCCCACTCCAAATCTTACTTATCAAGCTAATGTTCAGAAGCTGAGGGTGAAGCTAAGTACAGCACTTATCTGGGCTTGGGATAAGTGCTATGACGTGTGGTTGCTGAGATGGCAGGCTGGCCACACTGCCATTACATGTAGTAAAGCTTAATTTATTGTGAGAAGGATCCTTAAATATTTGTTTTTACTTAACAATTTACCATTGTTACTTCCTCCTTTTGGACTTCATGTAATAATGCTCTTTAGTTTGGCATGATGTGCTTGTGTGTGTGTGTATATGTAGCTATATAAAATGTAAAAATAAAATCTGCCCACCTATTTAACATACATATTATTATTCTTATACATAATTAGTTTTAATTAATAGGTATACTAACATTTGTTGAAAGTCTTCACTCAAAAAATTGTGTGCATATGCACTTAAAAGAAGTTTGGGAATCTCAAAAAAAAAAAAAAAACAAGCTGCCAGCCAAGGCTTCTGGGCAGATGCCGACCAATATGGTCAGGATCTTTTTTCAGAGCTTGGACTGGGTCTGTTACGTCAGCCGACAGCAGGCTTTAGCACTAACTGCACTCCTGTGACCCACAGGATAAGTATAGCCAAAAATACTTTGGCCATATTCTCCTTTACCCAATTACCCAATTATGTGAAAAATATCTGCACATAACTATGGGGTTTATTTACTAGAGGCAAATCCCCTTTGCAGTACATGTGCACTGCAAGTGCACTTGGAAGTGCAGTCGCTGTAGATCTGAGGGGGACATGCAAGGAAAATAAAAAACAGTATTTTTGCTTGTACATGATTGGATGATAAAATCAGCAGAGCTTCCCCTCATTTCAGATCTTCCCTTCATTTCAGATCTTCCCCTCAGATCTAAAGCGACTGCACTTCCGAATGCACTTGCAGTGCACTTGTAGTGCAAAGTGGATTTTCTTTTAGTAAATCAACCCCACTGTATTTCCATTTTTTCACATTCAGCAGCTAGCCAGGAAACTATCATTGTGTTTGTGTCAGTGGGCAATCGGTTCATCATTTAACAGTATTGACAACTGATCTACATCGCTGGACAACTTGATTGATGTTGGATTTACATTGTGAGACATTTTTTATTTATAAAATGCTTTTTTTTTACCTTGTTCTTTTTGTGAAAGAGAAGTATAATGTACCCCTTACTTATTTATGTAGGGGGATGAGCTGGATATCTGGGGGTCCCTTATATAAAAGCAGGCTTTCAGATTGTGATTAGCTGCTTGTAGACCCCGCATCCACCTGGCCAGGAATTTATGGGTAGGGCCCTTATCACCATCGGGGCAACATTCCTTGCCAAGGGGAACCCTCTGGCAAAGTACATTCCCTAGGTTGAGGGGGGGTGGTGCACATATATGTAAAAGACAAGGAAAGAGAAACAGCATCACCAACTATGTGTAGTAGTTTATTATAAAAACAAAAATAATAGGCACTTTGTGTGTATTTCAAAAAGCAGCATGTAGTGCAATACCACCAGATGGCAGCCTTTTCCCAGCCAAGGAACTTCCTCATGCAGATAGCCTCTTGCCAGGAACCAGTAGGGTTGCTGTGAACCACATGGAGATTGTCAGGTAGAAGCAGGACACCAGAATGGCATGATGACTTGTTTTGGGACGTCTCTGCCCCTTTCTCAATGAGAACTTTTTGAGGTGTGGGGGGGGGGGGGCTGCATGCTCACTCATCCCTCCTTTCCTGGCTAGCCAGACTGCATGACTGGATAAGGGTCTGGTATGGAATTGGGGGGGGCTTCATGTCATTTTTTTTCTTGCATGCACTCACCCTTATACCAGTTCTATATCTAGGATATAGGTCTGCTATGGATATTAAGGGGAATCATTTCCATTTTTTTTCTTAAATATACACCAGACATGTAAGTGGCCAGGAAGGGGAAGGGCAGTGAGTATGTGCCTCCTCCTGGAACATGACACATGCCCTGTAAAGAAACAATGCAAAAAGGGTGTGGGATTCCCCCTCAAATCCATATAAGACCATTGCCTTGATATGGGTTTGGTATGGGTTTTTAAGTTGAACCCTACAGGAAAAAACAAAAAAAGGTGTGGAGGCCCCCAAGATTCATACCAAACCCTTATCCGAAACATGGTTCTGGTATGGAGTTTTAAGGGAGACCCACACACAAAGTAGTAGTGGGGTCTCCCCAAACTCCATAGCAGACGCTTATCTAGGCAAACTGCCTAACTGAACAGAAAGGGAAGGGGTAGGGGGCATGCCCCTCTTGAACCATACCAGACCAGGCCGCATGCCCTGAACACTGAGAGGATGACTTGTCAGAGAGGATATTAGTTGATATCAATTGGATATTAATACAGAATGTATTAATTAACAACTAACCAATGAAATTCAGTGCAGGTCTCCATATCTATACAGCAAGGTACTGTATGATTGGAAGATGAAGGACCTTTTATTTATTTGCCTGTCTTTATTCATAGAACTCATTTAATTGCAGGAAGTTATAGTATGACTTTTATGAATAGAGGAGGGGGGCAGAAAGGGCTGACATAGTTGGTGTTCTAGGACAGATCCAGCAGCTTGTATTAACCAGAAGATTACCACTGTGGGTCTATGCAGGCTGAGCAAAGGACTAAAGATTTAAAGGAAGAGAGCAGCCACCAGCATATGAGACTCTTCTCATTCAATGTACTGTAAGTACTGTAAGTAACAATAAGTAAGTACTATAACTTGTGTTAATTGAAGAAAAAAAAATCACTGATCTTAAGCTTCTTTGAGGAATTGATTGCAAAGTTTCAGGTAAAAAAAAATCTTTTCAAAACAGACTGAATGTTTATTGAGAAGAGAAATTACTTGGTCCAGCAGTGAAATATTCACTTTGTTTTCTTTTTTTCTTATTTATTGTGAATCATACTTCACTATCTAAATTCCTGCCAAACAATAAATGATAAAACGTATATGTGTGTTTTTTGGTGTATGATTGTGTGTATTTCAGGATGTTTACTGCACCACAGAATTACCTTTTACTTGGATTGATTGGAAGAAAAAACTCCTTATAACATGGAAAACATTTATTGCAAATTACCAGTTGATAACACATTAAAGGTTGAATTGAAATTTTGAATGTGGTCACTGACATGTTGCATCACCCATCGATTGTAATAAATCAATATAAATACATTTTCCTGAACCAAATTGACAAAATAGTACCAGAGCCTGAAATGCCATAATGTGGCTTGGCCCACATCAATGTGTTTCTTTTTCCTTTGACTTGGCAATTAAAGTTGAATTGTTAAACATTTCAATTGGAGAATATTTACAAATGTGTGTTAAATTGTGATGTCCCTTCTTAGATTGCAGCAGGGGCTAAAGAGGTGTCTGTGTTTGGTGCAGCATCTGAGACATTTAGTAAGAAGAATATAAACTGCTCCATTGAAGAAAGTATGTCAAGGTTTGACGAAGTCATACAATCAGCATATGGCATAAACATTCCTGTACGTGGGTATGTATATATTTATTAATCTCTTTTTAGCTCTGAAAAAGTGATCTTTCCACTATGGGTTCTAAAGTAGAATTAAACAAGTAAAACAAAATGCTGGATACTTACTTTTCTCATGGCTAGTGTGTTAAAGCAGACCTTTTCCCTCTTTCCCTAAAAAATCACCCTTGGCATACAGCTCTGCATGCTGATATGAAATGTTCCTACATTCATTACTTGAACAAATATTTTTTACTTTTGCTTTTAAAATCACAATTGTTTCCATTGCCTGACTGATTGAGGTACTGGTGATGTAACCTTGGCCTTACAGAACCATCCTGGGAAGTTTACATCACTTGTGCCTTTGCACTCAGATGATGCAATGTCACATGTTCCAGGAGGCAGGCCCAATGTTCCTGGAAGTAAGGGGAGATTGATTCATCTGCCCTTAGTGAAAATGGCCACCCTGAGAAGAATGGAGAAGCAAAATAAGGTATGCAAAGAATAAAAAGCCTGCAAATATCTATAGGTATCTGTAGATTGTCATTACTAAATATTTCTGAAGGTAATTGTATTTTGATTTTTAAAGCTCGTTTGGTTGTACTTCACCTGTGGATCACAGGAATGTAGTTCTTTTTGCACAAAGTTCGCTGTCACCTGACATCGCAGAGCCAGTCCGGGCTAGGGAAAGATCACAACCATATGGTCAGGATCCACCCACATGCCTTGACCGGCACCCAGCTCAGCCTTTCAGCGAGCCACTGAAAGCCTGAGCCAGCCGCTCCCACCTCCTCCATAGCCCAGCGCTCCAGTGAGCGTGGTGGGGAGGCAGAGCAGAGAGCCAGTGATTGACACTCACCAGCTTTCTGTTCAGGGAGCTCTGAGTACCAAGCGATGGGCAGTGTTTGATCACTCAGTTCTCTCTTAGAGCCGCCGGGGGACAGATGCAGCATCAGGCCGATGCTGAATCCACCTAGGTAAGTATGATTATAAAAAAAATTCTCATACTTCTCTTTTAAGATAAGGATGAAGTTCCTCTATAAAGTCCCCTGCATTTCTGATTCCTGGCTACTGCAGGTGTTCTGACACCTGGTATTCTGGGTGTGTACCATGTACTGTGATTCCTCCCACCTACTCGAACATCCTGTGGTGACATAAGAGACAACAGGATGATTAAGAGTGCAGGGTGGAGTTTTAACATATGGGCTGCCTGAAAGGGAAGTATAAAACAACTTTTTAACAAGCTGGCTTTAGTTTAGACCCCTCTCTTAAACATTATAAACTGTTACCAGATACTGTATGTATATCAGGCACCCAGATGTGCATCCATAAAAGACAACTTACCTTTTGGAGCAATGGGAGAAAAACAAGGTACAAAGTACAGCAGGAGATGCAACAAATGGTATATTTAATTAAAATTAGTCAAATGGCTGCTCACACTAATATAAAGATCAATAGGCATATAACAGTATTAGACTGTAGTCACTCAGCGGGTCCCCAGTGGATGGTGGTGTGTAGATGTTAAAGCGGGGATCCACCCACACCGCCAAAAAAAAAAAATATTAAAAGCCAGCAGCTACAAATACTGCAGCTGCTGACTTTTAATACATGGCCACTTACCTGTCCCAGGGTCCAGCGATGTCGGCAGGCGACGCCGAGAACCCGCTCGGTTCTCGGCAGCTGCCGCCGCCATCCTAGGTGAGGGAATCAGGAAGTGAAGCATTGCGGCTTCACTTCCCGGTTCTCTACTGCGCATGCAGTAGTCGCGCTGCGCATTGTAAGTGGTCCCCTCTCTCTCCTGGGAGCTGTGTGTTTCCCAGGAGACAGCGCGAAGGGACGGGAAGAGGCATAGACTCCCATGGGAGTCTATGCTGGAAGTGGGTGCAAATACCTGTCTTAGACAGGTATCTGCACCCCCCCTCCCCCCTGAAAGGTGTCAAATGTGACACCGGAGGGGGGGAGGGTTCCGAAAAGCAGAAGTTCCATTTTTGTGTGGAACTCCGCTTTAACGCGAGAGGAGAGGAACAACCAGCCAGACATCCATCTTGTTGTCTCGGAACCAGCATGGAACACACTCAGAGTCGCATCGGAATTGACGTCAGAACATGGAGATAACGTTTCAAAACATCCGCTTCTTCATCAGATCTAAATGGCTATTGATCACTAGCCATTTAGATCTGATGAAGAAGCCTATTGATCTTTATATTAGTGTGAGTAGCCATTTGGCTGATTTTAATTAAATATACCATTCGTTGCATCTCCTGCTGCACTTTTTGGCACAGCTTGTTTTTCTCCCATTGTTCTTTCAGAGACTGCTTCGCTCTCAAGGGAGCTGCCACTAATGCTGCATATGTATACTTCCTGGACTTTATAGACTTTTAGTTGCATTATCAGTGTGTTTTGGTACCCTCTCGTACACCATTATGTTCTTGTATTACTTTTTGGAGCACCCCAGGAGCCTTGGGGCACAATATTTTCTAGATTGTGAACAATTCCAATCATTGACAGCTTGGGTTCAGCCTGGCACCATAACTATAATATGTAGCATTACTGGGCAATAACGAGGTGTGGTAAATAGGAAGAATCAGCCCTAACCTCTCAATCACAAGAATTGGTTGATATATGCATAATACAGCACCCTGGCTTTCAGGACTCCCAGGTGTTTTATAATATATATGACTCGTTATTCATACAGAACAACAGATTGCAAAAGATAGTAGGACAAACCTCAAAAAATTCTTCAAATATATTAATAGTAAAAAGGTTAGGTCTGCGCATGTAGGCCCTTTACAAAAAATTAATCTGGAGTGGATGACTGGGGACAAAGAGAAGGCAAATATATTAAATACTTTATTCAGCACTGTGTATACAAAGGAGCATGGGGGAGCACATGTCCATAATGGTGATGGTAGTGACACAGCCCCAAATGATACACAATGGCTCAAAAGTGATATGGTCTAGAAATATTTCAACAGAATAAAGTTGGATAAAGCACCTGGATCAGATGGCATCCACCCTCGGATCCTAAAAGAATTGAACTCTGTCATTTCAAAGCCACTGTTTCTATTTTTTAGGGACTCTTTAATGACTGGGAATAGTACCATTGGATAGGAATAGTACTATTGGATTGTGGCGCCAATGTGGTGCCTATATTTAAAAAGGCTCAAGTAACTTTAGACCTGTTAGTTTAACTTCTATAGTTTTGGAAGATACTGGAGAGTTTCATAAAATTCCACATACAGTAGATGAGTTCTTACTGGAAAAAAATATTTTAAGCAACAGACAGCATGGATTCATGAACGACAGAAGTTGTCAGATAAATCAGATTTATTTTTATGAAGAGGTAAGTAAAAGCTTGGACCTTGGTGGCTGTGGACGTAGTATACTTGGATTTTGCAAAAGCGTTTGGCACAGTTCCCCACACGCGACTAATGTGTAAGGTAAAGTCTACAGGCTTGGAAAAATCAGTTTGTAAATGGATAGAAAATTGGCTAAAAGACAGACTTCAGAGAGTAGTGATTAATGATTCCTACTTTGAATGGTCTAAGGTTATCAGTGGTGTACCCCAAGATTCAGTGTTGGGATGTTTACTTTTAAATACCTTTATAAATGATATAGTGTCTGGGATAAAAAGTACCATTTCAGTCTTTGCAGATGACACTAAGCTATGCAGGGGAATAACGTCCTTGCAGGATGTCTCCAACTTACAAGCCAACCTCAATTCACTGTCTAATTTGGCAACTATGTGGCAAATGTGGTTTAATGTTGATAAATTTAAAGTTATGCTTGGAGGCTAAGAATATGCATGCATCATACATACTAGGTGGAGTACAACTGGGGGTTTTGGTAGATCATAAGTTTAATAATAGCATGCAATGCCAAGCTGTGATTTCCAAATCGAGCAAAGTCCTTTCTTTGCTCGCTTTGCAAAATGCAGAGAAGGGCAACCAAACTGATAAGAGGCATGGAGGAGCTAAGCTATGAGGGAAGAATAGAGGAACTGAATTTATTCTCTCTTGAGAATAGGAGATTAAAGGGGGATATGATCAACATGTACAAATACATAAGGGGTCCATATAGTGAACTTGGTGTTGAGTTATTGACTTTAAGGTCATCACAGAGGACAAGGGGACACTCTTCACATCTAGAGGAAAAGAAATTTCATCTCCAAATACAGAAAGAGCTGTGAAAATGTAGAAAAGACTCCCTCCAGAGGTGGTTCTGGCCAGCTCAGTAGATTACTTTACAAAAGGCCTGGATTCTTTCCTAAATGTACATATTATAACCGGATAATAAAATTTCTAGGTAACCTTGATCCAGGGAATATTGCCTCACTGGGGGATCAGGAAGGAATTTTTTTCCCTGCTGTAGTAAATTGGGTCATGTTTTGCTGGAATTTTTCACCTTCCTCTGGATCAACTGTGGACATAGGATTGTGTATATGGGATTGTATGTTTTTTTTTTTTTTTTTTTGGTTGAACTAGATGGACCTGTGTCTTTTTTTCAACCTGACTAACTATGTATACATCAAGGTCCCTGCTGTACATATCTACATTCATTTCAGTATAGCAGCTTTTTGTATAAAGTTCTGTCAGGTGACTGTGTCCTTGTCAGCATTATTCAAAATACAGTTTTCCACTGTTCTAGCAGTTGATTTATGTAACTTTAGTAGGGGTTGGTCAGAAAAGAAACATTGTCATGCATTGTTTTCAGAAAAGTCCCTTTGCATCAATACTTTACCTTGAGGTACTTTGTATTTTCCCTTTGTCTGTGCATATTTTTAATTCAAGTCCAAAAAGATTCTATAACACACAAAGACAATGTTCACATAATTTGTGTTATCATGCAAGTCTTTCCTAAACTAAACTCTTATTTCTGATTTTTTTTGTAAGCCTTTTTTCTGTGCTATTGCTTTATAAATCATTGATTTTGAATGTGCAAAAGGGGACCTTTCACTTTCCTGGCGGCATACCTTTTCCAGGTCAGTGAATCATTGGGGTTGACAGTTAATAGGCTGTTCACTTTGCAAATGACTTTTCAGTCATTAGTCTGGGGGATATCTTTTTAGTATTTGTTGCTGAGGAACTAACAGGCGAGGAATTTAGGGTCATGAGATACTCCAAAACAACTAGCAAATACAGCAAAAGTACAAGCTTCTCCCTAGTCTCTCAGTAGCAGCTTCTCTGGCAGTAGCTGGGGATGGTCGTTATAACCCGGGCCCCACAGTTATAGACCAAGGAGCAGCTGTTAGCAGCTGGTTTCCTTTCCCTTCTACACAACTAGTCATCAGTCCTCAGTAAGGTCTTTGCTCACAGTGTCCCAAAAGCCTCCATGGATAGATCCTTAATGAGGGAAATGGCAGAGTCCTCCTTCAGATCTGGACTCTGAAACCATGTCCTACAGCAGGTTTGCCATTTTTCAGCTGTCATCCTTAGGCCCTTAACACAGCAAATGCTGAGGCCCAAACGATAGTCTCTTAGTGGTCCTTCCCCTAGGGACAACAGCCCCTGGAGTACTAAACCCTCCATGGTGAGGAAAGAAGAGTCTGCTTAGGCCTCCTGTCTATTTATTTATCACCTCCCCAGTCACCTTCTGGGTGCCCTCTTCCAGGGATTGTTATGGTATGATAAATAGTCAGCTGATCGTTTGAATCTCCCTCCAGTTTGCTCTGCAAGCTACTTCCAGAGGCAGGAGGAAGCAATAAAGTTAAGGATGTCCCTCTTTAAAACTTCCCTGGGTTTCTTATCCCTGGCCACTGCAGGTATTTCGACAGCTGTTATTCTGGGTGTGTCAAAAACCTGCTCTCCTACCATGCACTGTGATTCCTCCTACTGGCTCATACATCCTTTTGTGTTATAGGAGACAGTGGGAGGAACCGCAGTGCATGATGATGTTTTAACACATGGGCTGCCAGAAAGGTAATGCCCGGTACACACAATGAAGTTATGGGATCTCAGATCGAATCTGATGAGTTTACTAAAGTCATAAAATTTTCATACGACAGAATAAAAATTCAGAAGTGATGTCATGTGTTGTAATGCATTTGTATTGCATTTTTGAACAACAGCTGTACTGGTTAAACGAAAATCGTACGATCTGGCATTGTACGAAAACAATTTTTTGTGCGTGTCTGATCAAATAATATCAGATGAACTGTCCTGATTGGCTCTTGAAAGCTCTGTACTAACGATCAGATTATCGTACGATCTCTCTGAAATCGGTATTTTTCGTACGATTTTACGGGAGTCTGAGTGCTGCGTATTGCTGGTACTACAGATAAAAAAGACAAACAATCCATAAATGGATAATAGTGACATACATCATTTGTCAGAATATCATGTGATGCACAATTCATTAGATCAGCCTACATTTCAAACACAGTAATAATCATATTGAAAAGATGGGCCTACCAGAGTGCTCAAGAAGGAAGAAATACTGAGTCAATTGGATGCCAGATTTCCAAAAAGGATGAGAACCATGAGGTGTTTTGTGACCATAGGTGAGACATAAAACTGAATACCTAGAATATATAGATGTCACTATGTTTACATCAAGATTAGACCCAAATGTTGGTCCCCATCTAGGGGAAGTCATTTACATTGATTTGCCTAGAGTAGGTATCAGTCAGTTGTGGTTCCCAATAGGGATATATCCATATCCACAATATGAATGGAGGGCCAATGATGGGAGGGTTCTATTTATGCTGTAGCATGACAAATTTCCTCAGGGGCTAGCCACAGTGGATATGTGGCCATACAGACACCCAGGACACTTCTTCCCGTGGATGCAGTTTCTCACTGAGTCCACATGGGGGCAGTGTCCTTTATATGACGTGACTGGTGTGCGGCCACTGGCCCTTATTCCATCTCGATCTGGGGGACAGTGTTTACAACACAAGTTCTCATTTTGACGCCTTCCTTGGAGACCTCTGCCCGTTGCCGTATAGATAGGCAGTCTTTTTGATTTGCAAAAACAAAGGCGGCGCTCTATGGGAAGAAAGTCAATAATATATATCCATACATGTATTCATATGTAAAATGGTATACACCTTGGATTCAATAAAAAAACACTTTATTGCACTTAAGTTGAAGCCCAACCATATCCATGGGGCTATAAGTTGTAGACAGTAGTGGAAAAAGTTGTAACTATGCACTGAAAAAAGTAAAATATCAAAGAAAAATGTATATACGGTACCACCATATATTCCTTGAAGAGAGGGATTAACTGCTCCCAGGAGTTTCACTATTCATTGATGGAAGAAAGTCATCCTGAGGTGTGTAAGGAACGCTCTGGCTCAAATCTGAGGGGAGGGGGTGACAGGGAACTCAGCCTGTTGTCACAGGATCACTGGGTGTCCAGATGGAGAAGCGGCGACAACTCCTGCCAGCCACAATGATGGTCGGTGCTCACCTCTGTTTACCTCAAGCACGGCTGCTGGCTGAGATGGCCAGCCACAACAGGGTGCCAGCCAGCCACCCACAAGAGCCAGCCAGCCAAGGTGACCCACTCACAGCAGGGAGCCAGCCACAGCAGGTGCCAGCCAGCCAACCAGCCACGGTGACCATCCACAGCAGGATGCCAGACAGCCACCCACGGTGACCCACACCAGGGAGCCAGCCAGCCATAGCAGGGTGCCCGTTAGCCACCCACAGGTGCCAGCCAGCCACCCACAGGAGCCAGCCACAGAGGACACAGGAGCCAGCCATAGCAGGGTGCCCGCTAGCCACCCACAGGTGCCAGCCAGCCACCCACAGGAGCCAGCCACAGAGGACACAGGAGCCAGCCTCAGAGGACATGGGAGCCAGCCAGCCACAGAGGATGCAGGAGCCAGCCACAGCTACAGCACCCATAGTTAAGGTATGAGGAGCGCTACAGAGTATCAATTTTATTTCTACTTTGTGAGAGGTTGGGGCAGGGGTGAGAGTCATGGCACAAGGAGGGGGTCCCATGAGGACCAGAGTGAATGAAGGTGTTCACTGTACACTCTGTTAGAAAGAGGCCCTCATTCAGGTCCCATTATACTCCTTTTCCATCTCTAATGGGACCTGGAGGTGACTCTAATGCCCTGTACACATGGTCGGACATTGATCGGACATTCTGACAACAAAATCCTAGGATTTTTTCCGACGGATGTTGGCTCAAACTTGTCTTGCATACACACGGTCACACAAAGTTGTCGGAAAATTCGATCATTCTGAATGCGGTGACGTAAAACACGTACGTCGGGACTATAAATGGGGCAGTAGCCAATAGCTTTCATCTCTTTATTTATTCTGAGCATGCATGGCACTTTGTGCGTCGGATTTGTGTACACACGATCGGAAATTCCGACAACGGATTTTGTTGTCTGAAAATTTTATAGCCTGCTCTCAAACTTTGTGTGTCGGAAAATCCGATGGAAAATGTGTGATGGAGCCTACACACAGTCGGAATTTCTGACAACAAGGTCCTATCACACATTTTCCGTCGGAAAATCCGACTGTGTGTACGGGGCATAACAGATTCTTTCTAATTGACAGTGTTAGAGAGAGATCCCCCCTCCAGGTCCCATTAGACTCTGTTGTAGTCTCTAATGGGGCCTGGAGGGGACACTTTTCTAACAGACTGTCCAATGGACACTGTTAGAGAAAGACCTCCCTCCAGGTCCTGTTAGACTCTGTTGTTAAACAGTGTTTTTTTTAAAAAAAGGTGGTACTTTGTGCAAAATGAAGGGGTGAGGCCAGGGGTGGGTCATGGGCAGGGCCTGACAGGGGGCCCCTGCTTTATTTGGTCTGGGGGCTCTGGGTGTTGTCGGTCCACCCCTGGGCAGCAAGGCGCTCCAGGGAGTTGGGACCCACGTGACTGGCTCGGTCTGCAAGTTTACTTGACCCAGGACTTGTGCATCACTTCACACCCCCAGGATTGGAGAAGGCCATGCAAGGACCTGCTGAGCTGGCACTGGCACAGGCAGCTGCCATAGCTGAGGAGAGAGACCCTGACACCCACATCCCATCTACCCCCATACACCCTATTTACCCTGTCCCAGGCCAGTGCCCACCCAGTAAACTAAAAATAGCCCTCAACTCTGTGTGTTGTGGGTTGAGAGCTCCTGCTGGCCACTGACCTGTGGGTCCTACTGGCCACTGACTTGTGGATCCTGCTGGCCACTAGCCTAGTGTGACCAGACATCCCGGTTTCCGGGGACAGTCCCCGGACTGAGGACACTCTCCCTGGACCAAGTCTGTCCCCGGTTTTGTCCCTGCTTTGCAGGGCCAATGGGGGCAGTGGGAGGGCGCCCAGGGTCTGTGCCTATTGGGCTGCCTCAGAGGGGAGTGCCGCCAGATTTCATAGAGTGGGGATCTCCTGCTTACCTGGCGGCCACTGTCATACAAAGTCCTGCCTCCTGGACTGGCTCCTATGATAGACAGCACACTGATGACGTCGGTCCAGGAGGTGGGACTTTGTATGACAGCGGCCACACTAGGTAAGCGGGAGATCTCCGCTTTGTGTAATCCGGCTGCTCTCCTCTCTAATCCCCATGCACTGAACAGACTGCATTGATGGGCACTGGTGAGGCTGAGCTGATGGGCACTGGTCAGGCTGCATTGATGGACACTGGTGAGGCTGCATTGATGGACACTAGTGAGGCTGCATTGATGGGCACTGATCAGGCTGTGCTGATGGGCATTGATGGACACTGGTGAGGCTGTGCTACTGGGCACTGGTGAGGCTGCGCTGATGGGCACTGGTGAGGCTGCGCTGATGGGCACTGGTGAGGTTGTGCTGATGGGCACTGGTGATGGTGAGCTTATTCAGTGGTTCAATGGGCCATTTGACTAAGGCCGCCAGCCGTCCCCTGTCTGCTGTCAAAGGATAGGAAATAATCAGCATCTAGTAGGGAGCATGGCTGAATCTAGAGGGTAGATTTCACTTCATTTATAATGCTCTTGCCAGCAGAAATCCCTCCTCCCCCCCTCCACACCGCATGGAGAAGAGAGAGGGCTCGATCCCCTCTGGCTCCTCCAGCCCCCATTCCCTGTGTCTGCCCGCCCACACTGAAATCCTTGTGTGCAGCCGCGGCCTGAGAAAGGAGATTTGTGGGTGGGAGAGTTTATGTACTGCAGCTGGCCGATCCGTGGGGGCTGTTACACTTATTCTTCTGTGTGATCCTGCAGATACCAGCCAGGTGAGTGATCAATCCCCCATCTCCCTCCCCTCTTTCCCCCATCTGCCACCCCCCCAGGAGCTTTCAAGTTCATTTCTTGACCAGCTAGCACTTAGGAATGACTTAACTGTGATGTAAGGGGGCACTGTGCCATGCTCTGATGTTGGGGGGGCATTGTGCCATGCTATGATGTTGGGAGCACTGTGCCATGCTCCGGTGTCAGGGGGCACTGTGCCATGCTCTGATGTCGGGGGCACTGTGCAATGCTATGATGTTGGGGCACTACTGTGCCATGCTCAGATGTAAGGGGCACTGTGCCATGCTCTGATGCCAGGACACTACTGTGCCATGCTCTGGTGTAGGGATGAGCCTGATGTTTGAGCCTGATGTAAGTTTGACTTGAACATCGGGTGTTCACCTGTTTGCAGAATAGCGAACAATTCAAAAGCAGCGGAACACCCTTTAAAAGTCTATGGGAGAAATCAAAAGTGCTCATTTTAAAGGCTTATATGCATGGTATTGTCATAAAAAGTGTTTGGGGACCTGGGTCCTGCCCCAGGGGACATGTATCAATGCAAAAAAAAGTTTTAAAAATGGCCGTGATTTTAATAATGTTTAAAGTGAAACAATAAAATGAAATATTCCTTTCAATTTTGGACCTGGGGGGTGTCTATAGTATGCCTGTAAAGTGGCGCATGTTTCCCGTGTTTAGAACAGTCCAAGAGCAAAATGAAATTTCTAAAGTAAAAATTTAAAAGTACTCGCGGCTATAATGAATTGTCGTCCCGGCAATACACATAAAAGTCATTGAAAAAAATGGCATGGGATTCCTCCACAGTCCTTTGGGTCTGGTATGAATATTAAGGGGAGAACCCCGAACCAAAATTAAAAAAAAAATTGAGTGGGGGCCCCCCAGATTCCATACCGGGCCCTTCAGGTCTGGTATGGATATTAAGGGGAACCCCGTGCCAAATTTTTTTTAAAAATGGTGTGGGGTCCCCCTCAAAATCCATACCAGACCTGATTTTAAGGGAACCCCGCACCAAAATTAAAAAAAATGGCGTGGGGTTCCCCCCAAAAATCCATACCAGACCCTTGTCCAAGCAGGCAACCTGGCAGGGCGCAGGACAAGAAGGGGGAAGAGAGAGCGTCCCCCCCTCCTGAACTGTACCAGGCCACATGCCCTCAACATGGGGAGGGTGCTTTGGGGTAGGCCAAGGACAAGGGCCTCATCCCCATAACCCTTGCCCGGTGGTTGTGGGGGTCTGCGGGCGGGGGGCTTATCGGAATCTGGAATCCCCCTTTAACAAGGGGACCCCCAGATCCCGACCTCCCCCCTGTGTGAAATGGTAACGGGGTACAAATGTACCCATACCATTTCACAAAAAAGTGTGAAAATGGTAAAAATGACATGACACGGCTTGGGACAAGACACAATTGGGACAATTAAAAAATAAAAAATAAAAATGTCCCACAAAGTCTTCTTCTTCTCTTGCTCCGCCGTCGGACTAAGAAAAAAAAATATATATATATCACGTGTGTTTTTGAGCTTCTGTTTGGGGTGCACACCCTAATGCAATAGGCTGCGCACACCTATGGCAGCACTCATAAGACTCCTGGGGAAGCCCTTATGGTGAAACATGTAGACTGCAGCTGCACTGCTGTTCTAAGCATTGTTTGTGATGGTTTTTATAACTATTATTTTTTCATTTGTGAAATAAATATTTATGTCTTATTGAATCTTACCCATTGTGTGAAATTGTTGTTTCTGGTACCTTAAAAGTCCCTTCTGTTTCAATATTTGTTTCTCATTTTTTCCTTATTTCTTTTTACAAGCTGGCTTTAGTTTAGTTTAAACCCTCTTAAACATTAAACTTTCATCAGATATGTACAGCAGGCACCTGGATGTGCATCCATAAACTATCACTTTTTGGAGAACCTCAGGAGCCCTGGGGTAGATTTATTTTGAGATTGTGAACAACTCCAGTGATTGACAGCTTGGGCTCAGCCTGGCACCATAACTAGAATGTGCAGAATTACTGGGCAATAATGACACCTAAGTAGGAAGTCAGCCCTAAGCTCTCAACCACAAGAATTGGTTAATATTTTCATAATTGAGTACCCTGGCTTTCAGGGCTCCCAGGTGTTCTAAAATATAATAATATATATAATCCAAGCTCCCTGCTGTACATGTGTATATTCATTTCAATATAGCACCTTATTGTGTAAAGTTTCTGGCAAGTGAGAATGACCTTTCCACTGTTTTAGCAACTGATTTTTCTGACTATTGTAGATATTGTTCATACAAGAAGCATTGTCATGTTGGTGAACTTTCCGAAGCATAGGTAGGAGAAAATCAATTGTTTTCAGGACAGGCCCATTCACATCAACACTTTACATTGCGGTAGCAGCATACTGCATTTTGCCTTTGTCTATGTATATTTTCAAGTCCAAAGCGAGTCTAAAACACACAATGGCAATGTTCACATAATTGGTGCTATTATGTGAGTATTTCATAAAGTAAACTTTCATTTCTGATTTTTTTTTTTTTTTGTAAGCCGTTTCTTTTTCTTTCCTACTGCTTCAGGAATCATTGATTTGGAACATGAATAAGGGAACCTTTGACTTTATTCACTGCCTAAGTCAGTGACTCATTGGGGTTGACAGTAAATAGGCTGTTCACTTTGCAAATTACTTTTCACTTTGCAAGAGAATTTACCCTAAGCTTAGTGAATGTGGGAAAATTTCACTTTCCAAAGAATACTCATTCATGTTCAAGGTTGGGTGATGTAAGCCAGTGGAGTTTCACCTCATTTACTTAAGCTAAGGGAAAATTTCCTTGAAATATGAACAACCTATTTACTTTTAGTATATCAACACCCAGGGCCACTGATAGGTGGAATAGGTTGTCCTCCCATACTGGGTGCAGGCCCCACTGGGTCAGTACAGGCTCAAGTAATTTGCAGAATGCAGACATGGTCCCTAGGAGCACACACCTCACCTGCTTCTGCTCCCCTTCTCATTGGTAGAGTGCTCTTTTATGAGGTCATCACAGGCTTTAGGACTTTACTCTGTAGAATTGCAGGAAAGATCAGGGACCTGAACTGTGTGCCAGTGGCAGCAGTCTACCATAAAGACTGGGACTTAAGGAGGGGAACAGGAACCTAGGGGGCTTCCAGGTAATGCGCTGGGAATGGCGCATGGCACAAACTCCAAGCTTGGTGGCATTGTGGATCCTGGCCAAGATCTGTGTGTGCATGGGGACATGGGAGAGATAGCTGTGTGCTAAGCAACCTCATCAGCCTGGAATAGTAACATCTTCCCTGACGGTCATCCATGCCTACCTGTAATGCGGAGTCATCTATTATTATTATTCCCTCTATTGTCCATGACAACTTACTATATATTGTACCTGTACTGGTCAAGCTTACTATAGACTGTCCCTACATTGTGCCCCCTATACTCCTCCGCATACTCTGTACTGTACCAGCTTACTATATATTGTACCTGTACTGTGTCCTCTATCCTCATCATACCCTCTACTGCACCAATGTATTATAAACTGTATCTTCGTTGTCCTTCTACCCTAATCAGATACTGTGCTGACTTACCATGCAGTGTACCTGTACTGTGCCTTCGACACTTATCAGACCCTTGCTGTGCCAGCTAGCCATACACTGTACCTGTATTGTGCTCTCTACCCTTATCAAACCATGTACTGTGCCCTCTGCCCTTATGAGACTCTTGTATTGTGCACTCTGCCCTTGTAAGAACCTGTACTAAGCCCTCCACCCTTATCAGACCCTGTACTGTGTCCTTTACCCACATTAACCCTGTAATGTGCTAGCCTGCCACAAACTGTGTCTGTAATGTGCCCTCTGCCCACATCAGACCATGTGCTGTGCCCTTTACCCACAACAGATCTTGAACTGTGACAGCTTACTATACTCTAGAAGGCGGGACACTGGGAGAGGGTTCAACTTTTCAACTTTGTAGCAGTTAAGGAGCCTTCCATCAACTTTAACTATGGCAATCTGATCACAGTATTTCTAAGGCTCCATTGAGACTTATGCGATGGGTCATGCAACTTTGGACATTGAAATCGCATGACAAGTTGCACCCTGTTCTTTTCAGTGGTACCCGTTCAAATCTGTGCGATTTTGAAAAATTACCTATGCTACTTTGGTGCGACTTTTGATGTGACTTTGATCCATAGAGTGTAGAGTCGGATCAAAATCACAGCAAAAGTCACATTTAAGTCATGCTCCAAAGTCGCATTGGAAATTGTGCAACTTTGGAGATGCGCTAATGTGAATGCAGCCTTAGACTAATTTTTTTTTTATGCAAACTATTAAACTGCAGTAAAGATGAACTGAGTGACGTTTACTCATTTTTAACAAAAAGTTGCTTTAAATCTGGAATTGGTAAAAAACATTTATGGCAGATTTCCATAGACAGTTTAATTCACTGCAATAAGATCTTAAATTACCAACTTTAACTTTACAGCAATATTCTAATATTAAAGGTGTCAGTTCCAGAGGAATATCTGCTGCGACTTCTTACATTTTTTCAGGTGTCTCCTGACTTCCTTTTTTTGGGAATGCAGAGGAGAAACTTACTTGACTCACAACAGGATAGTAAAGACAAGTACAAAATGTAGTGTATAACCCGCAAAAAAGTTCTTTCTTAAAGGGCACCTTAGTACAGTATGTATTCGTTCATAATACTCGTAGACCTCATTATCTAATGGCAAGAACTTCATTATCTAGTAGCAAGAACTTTATTTAAAATTCTCCCCTTGTATTCAGGAATTTTGAAAAAGACTATAAACAAAAGCACGCTGTGGCAATTTTGAGCTATTAAGACCATATTGATAATTCTATAGACATTTATTGCTAAGCACTAGAGTGACATCTACAGGAAGGCTGACATTAATACACATAAAAATCGAAAGCTATCTTACATTTTTCTTAATATATAAAGTTAATATTTTTCTGTGTCATATTGCAATACATTCCTTCTGTATTTCACAATTACATACATGTGAACATCTATATATAATTTATTTCAATCTCCAACTGTAGTTGTGGCCACTTCTTCTATTTTTAAAATGTACGTGTCTCATAACTCATACTTTCGAGCTCGAGTGTGTAGCTATTAAGGATAAAGGGCTGTTTACACTTTCTGGAGCAAGTCCAGGTCTTTAATCTGTACGCTTACTATTGTATACAATATGTTTCTGAGACCTTGTGAAAAACAACACGTTTTCGCCATGTGGGCCATATGCTCTTTTATATGTTCTTGGTTTTGCTGAAAATGTAGGAATAAGGAGGAGCCATTTATGGGAAATGTTTATAAAACATATTCTGAAAACACATGTCTATCATTTCACCATGCCTACCATATTTCATTATATGGGCACATATTGATAGCTTCAAACTTACACAATGACTAGTGTTTAGAGTCTCAGTCTGGTCATCACATAATCCCCTATGGAATTGGTTAACTAGAGTTTAACTATTAATTGAATATGTGTATGTATAGCCAAAACTCTTTGAGTTAAGCTGGGCATACACTGGTAGAAATATGAACAAAAATTGGTACTAATATTCTTAGGAAACAATGTACAAAAATTCTAAACAAGGTGAAATATTACAAGCAATAATCAAATAATACTCAACAGTAGCACACCAAAAAACACAAATCCTAAATCTTCTCACAAAGAAAGATCAGTAAGTCAAAAAAGGTCCATTTAAATAAAAAAAATAAAGTCCATAAAGGTATGATAAAATAACATTTCACTTCTTCTGACTTTGAAATCGTACACCACATATCCACCACCACAGAGTTTGTGCTGGTTCCTCTCCCTTAAGAATAACACTCACCAGATGGTATTGCTATTCATTCTCATGACTGGCAAAAAATGCTTATTTTTTATATAAGAAACGTCTATGCCCTGTACACACAAGGTTTTGCCGTCGGAATAAATTCTGAAGGTTTGCAAGCTGTCTGAAGGTTTGCAAGCTGTCTTGCATACACACAGTCACACCAAGTCCGACCGTCCAGAACGAGGTGACGTACAACACATATGACGGGTGTAGAAAAAGGAAATTCAATAGCCAGTAGCCAATAGCTTCCATCTTGTACTTGCTTCAGAGCATGCGTCGTTTTTGGTACGTCGGAACAGCATACAGACGAGCGTAGTTCCGTTGGAAAAATTTAGAACATGTTCTCTAAGTCCGTCTGAATTTTTGATGGAAAAAGTCCGATGGGGTATACACACGGTCGGAATATATGATGAAAAGCTCCCATCGGACTTTTTCTGATGGACATTCTGCTCGTGTGTACGCGGCATTAGAGTTCCAATCACCATACATATATGATATGGGTAACCAGATGTAGAGGAAGTAGAAAACATGCCTCCAATAGTGTAAAACCTTAAGGTTTCCATTTTTATTTCACCCTTTCACTGCCAGGCCCTGTGCTCCATTTTTGAACACTCAGGTGGCCTACCATGTTTGCAATTTTCCCTTTTACTTTTTTATCTTTCACTTCTAGCTTTCAGAGTTTGTAAAAGACCCCCCCACCATATATTTTCTGAAAGCACATGATCAGTAGAATAAAAAGAAGGTGCTACTTATTTGTTAGACCCCGCAGTATTTGCGCAAATGTTTATTAAACCAATATACTTGCAAAAAATACATTAAACCCATTATTAGCAGATAAAAACACAGTACATTTTACAAAATTCCTGCTAAATATAAAAGCTTAACCTGTATTGAGTTGATAAATAACAAATATTTATAACTTTTAAATTGCATTTCTTTGCTAAATGGTGAAAATTGAACAGACGAAAAAGTGTTAATATCCAAATTTTTCAAAAAATCAGAAGGCTTTCATTTTTCCCTTGCAGTATTCAGAATTTGTGAAAGACCCCCCAAACCATATATTTTCTGAAAGCATAGGACCAGTAGAATAAAAAGAAGGTGCTATTGATATTTAAGGCCCCACGATATTTGCGCAAATGTTTACCAAAGCAATATTTTTGCTAAAAATACACTAAAATCCTTATTAGCAGATACAAACACCACAAATTTTACAAAATTCCTGCTAATTTCCTACTAAATATAAAATCTTAACCTGTATTGAGTTAATAAATAACAAATATTTGTAAATTTTAAACTGCGCTTTTTTGAGAAATAGTGAAAATCGAAGGTACGCAAAAGTTTTAGAAAATCTGGACGTTTTCCTTTTTCACTTACAGCTTTCATAATTTGTAAGAAAACCCCAAACCATATATTTTCTGAAAGAACATGGCCAGTAGAATAAAAAGAAGGTGCTACTGATATTTATTTGTGCAAATGTTTATAAAAACAATATTTTTGCTAAAAATGCAAAATGCAAATAATGCACATAAACACAACATAACTTACAAAATTCCTGCTAAATTGCTACAAAAACCTTGTTCACATATGGCATACTAAAGTATACGCCCACTGAGGGCCATATTTACCCGCACAGGAATGCACAGGTGTTCCATGCATCCCAGTATAGGCAGTCCCATTTATGTCAATTGCTGCACAGGCATAGCTGCTGTTCCCAATCTGACATTCGTGTTGGTGTGGGTACATGACGAACGCAGACAGTGTGAGTTCAGGGACATGCACGCGGATCTACATGGATGTAAAATTGGGAGCAACAGCTCTGTTTGTGCAGGTGCTACATCCCAAATGACATCAATGGGACTGCCTGCACAGAGATGCATGAAACACCTGCGCATCCCTGTAAAGGTAAGCTATGTATGCCCTGTATGAACAAGGCCTTAGGCCCCTTTCACACAAGCAGACCGATCGGATCGGCCTGTCTGTTTTTTAGGCGGCCCAATCAGACCACCCATTGTTCTTTATGGAGAGGCTGAAATAAATGGAAATGTGTCTGTTTACACCCGCCTGCATCAGATCAAGTCCAGTCCGCTAAAAACAGAGGGATGGGGATCCCATTCCCCATCCATCTAGCAGATCGGATTGGATGGTATCCAGTGGAACTGGAAAGGTCATCCATTTCCATCTGACCGCCCCATAGAAAATGGGCAGGCAAATCTGCTTGACAGAGTCCGCTCCATGTGAAAGGAGTCTTACCAGGAGCGGCCGGTCCATTAGGGGCGCTGGGGCATCACCCCCTGCAGAGTGTCGGACTCATACATTTGTATGAGGTTTTTTTTCAAGCCACATGATTTGAGCCTGAGGCTCTAATTGGCTAGAAAAAGGTTGGGCTTGGGGTGCAGAACATTGCATCCCAAACCCACCCACTTCTGACAATTATTATTCACTATTGTCTTCCAGCTTCTCCTCCTGGCAGGTATTTTTAACTTTTTTTTATTATTATTATTATTTTTGTTTGGGGGGTCTTTGGTGAGATATCAGAGCTCTAAACAGACCTCATATCTCTTTTTCTGAGACAGAGAAAATGACTGAAGATAGTCCCCTTCTCTGTAGCACTTTACTTGAATGAATGGGGAATCTGTATGTAAATTCCTAATTCATTCAGAAAATGACAGTCTGATACATTGTAACACTCGCGGTCACTATGTATCAGCTGTCAGTGGATATAGAAGCGATCGCTGCACACATTTACTAAGCCCCCCAGCACCAACTTCATCCGCAACAGTACCGCTCCCCCCGCTGCGCTCCCCAGCATGACAGATCACCAAAGATCAGTGCAGGGAGAAGCTGCATGTGGCGGGAGGGGAAGGAGAGATGCCGCTCAGAGCGGCCATGGATCGGAGTGCGGGGACAGTTTGGAGGGGTGATCTGACTTGTGGGGGGACATATCTGGATCCCCCCAAGCCCCATGCACCACCTGAAGCCGGCGGGAGTGGCAGAGGAGGGATGCCGGCTAATGATGTTGACTGTGGGGATACGATTTGGGGGGGTCGAATCAGGTGCAGGGGGTATTCAGTGATGGGGGAAGAAGGGGTGAAGGGGATAGGAGAAGACAGCAGTTTAAGATGAAAGGGAGCGGCAGGAAGTGGAGTGGTAGGGGACAGAGAAGCGACGGCATGGGTGGGGGTGGGGTGGTCAAATTTAGGGTTAATAACTCTGATTAGCGCATTGTAACTCACTGATCAGAGTTATAGAATTGTTCAGCAGAGTCTGCTGAACAATTCTGATATAAGCTTATGGTCATTGAAGTGATCATAAGCTTATAGGAGAGGGAGAAATGAGGTCCGCACGCCGTACGGACTTGGCCACCTGCGGATACCTCTGTAGTTCCGTACGGCGTACGGACTTGGCATTGAAAGGGTTAAAGAATTACACTTGCATTTACAATAGAACAAACACACCTATATTAAAATCACAGGTCAGGTGTCGCAGGGCCTTACCATCCCTTATGGATCAAAGCAGCCACTATCACTTCCTGACTCAACATCCTAACGTCACATCCAATTGCCGCGTATCCACGCCCCACCGTGTTTCGTCACATCCATCTTTATCACAGGGGTTGACTGGAAGGCTCGGCAATGGAGTTTAAATATCCTCCTCCTCCTCATTTTAACCCCTTATCAACCAACATGCCTGGTTACTAAATCACGTTAAACCTGCTGACAGCAGAATATCCATCTGTGCAGTTAACCCTTCTTTCACCAGAGGCAAAACACAATTAGCAATTTTAACAAAATTTCAGCTAAAACATAAAAAATGATTTTGTTTAAACTGCTCAATGGCATTAGTTTACCTACTATGCCTAATACCTATTATGCCTATTTTTTTTATAATTGTATTTTTATTAGTTTTTGCAAAAAGGAAAGGTTACACAATACTTGTGAATGACATATGTAACAAAAGATATTACGTACAAATAAGATGTCCAAATTAACAAAAAGCTGAAGTTAACTGTAGGTTATACAGAAGTGTAGTCAACATACAAACAAATCGAGACATAATACAGAGGTCATACATACAAATTTCCTGTGTATTAAAAGTGTAAAATCGAGGACCTCTTAAGGGACACCATATAGCATGGGTCATAAAAGGGGGAACCTATAAAAAGGCTTGGGGATAGTTAATTGCATACTTTAAGACATAGAGTCTGGAAGAGGTGTCCCAAATTCCGATTAATCCCATAATTCCCATATTTTATTGAATTGTGGGATATTATCATGTAAAATAGCCGTAAGATATTCCTTTCTTCGAATATCAGCTATGAGTTGAGGAATCTGGACCATGGGGGAGGTATATTGGATAACCAACACAGTGGGATAATTCTCTTAGCAGCTAAAAGAATGTAGGAAATCAACCGTTTAACAAGTTTAGCAATAACAGTAAAGGGGAGACCTAATAAGTAGTGTACTGGGTCAAGCAGAAGGGACATAGCCACCAGTGTCTGAATTAATAGCATCACCTCATGCCAAAAGGGTTTTATCAGAGAGCATTGCCAAAAGATATGGAACAAAGAGCCTATATCGAGCCCACAGCGCCATCACTGAGCTTGAGGGATCATATTTATGGATGACCTCAGGGGTCTTGTACCAGAGCATGAGAATTTTAATGGCAGTCTCCCTCTGCACTACACATTTGGAGGACTTAAAAGTGGAGGACCAGATCCTATCCCACATCTAGGAGTTTATAGGTCTACATAGCAGTTGTACCCATCTACACATGTATAGGTGGGTGACTTCAGAGAGGGGGGTAGACTCATGGAGGATGCGGTATGTAGAGGACACCAGATGTAGTTGGTGTGGTCCTTGAGTGCAAAGGTATTCAAAGGGGGTAGGTTTATCCAGGGTCAGGGGCAGGGACAGAGATTGGAAGTAATGCCTGATTTGAAAATAAAAGTAGAACATATGTGTAGGAATGTCATACTTTTCCCGGAGAGCAAAGAAAGTATGTAGCCTGCGCCTACCTGGGTGTACTAGGTTACGGAGTTGGAACAGGGAGGCCTGCACCCATGGCAGTATATGGCCTAAGGATAAGCTATCTAGTATAGATGGGTTGAATAATACATTCGTAAGGGGGGGACAAGATGAGGAGAGTTAGAATTTCTGGTGACAGTTGCACCAAACAGGGTGAAGTTCATTGGGGCAGTGCACTTACACCTAAGAACAGGATCAATGCGTGGAGGGTGAGACCATAGTCGGGAGTTTGGGTGGACCGGGTATAGAGCCAACTTCCCAATGTCGGACCAGTGGTTAGGGGCCTGCATGCTGGACCAAGAAACAAGTAGATGTGAAGCGTAATAATATTTATCAATATCCGGTGCTCCCATACCTTCCCTCAATCTCAGGGAAAAGACCACGAGCTCGCTATACGATGTGCTTTTCCATTCTAGATGAATTTAAGGAAACCCCTTTGAATGGCTTTGAGTTGGGGTAGAAGTATGGCGACTGGTAAGGTTTCGAAAAAGTAGAGTATTCTATCTAAAAGAGAAAGGGGATATTTAGCTCATCGTCGGGGTAGAGGGAAGAATAAGTGGGGGGCAGATGTATTCCCAGATATTTGAGGGAATAGTATGCTTTATAAAGGAATGCTGCTATCCTCTCCATCCATAGCGAGCCGACTCAGAAACGCGTCGCACATCAGTGACGTCATCGCCCGGCGCCCACTCTGTGTTTTCCTTCCAAGCCTCAGTTTGGCTCCAACTGCACGGCTGTGTTATCTTCCATCACGGAGCCATACGAGGAGTTGCCGATTTGCTGCACAGCTGAAGTCTTTGGCTCTGGCCCTGGCGTCCCTTCCACACTCTTCTCTTGGAACCCACACCATCCTCTGACAGCGCCACGTGTGACTCCATTCTTGTTGGTGTGCAATCCATCGGACTACTCATAGACCTTGCTACCATTCATCCCTGATGGACTTGATGTGATGCCAGCGCAAGGACTTTCTGTCACCTGTAGTCCTCCTCTCTCTCCTCTGCTTGGAGATGTGCCAGAACTCTACTTCTCAGTTTTACATGTGAGTGGATATTGTTTTTACTATTAAAGTATTTTTGATATATATTCAGAGGCGCCCCTTCTTAGAGCTTGTACATAGTTCACCATCACGTCAAACTTGTTCTCTAAAGCGTCAGCATGCTCACCTATTTGGGTGATTTCTCACCGCAGTTTCAAAGAGATCTTGCCCACCTCCACCGCAAAGTTGCGGGTGATTTGTAGCAGAAGATTCTGCAGTTTGTTGTCTAGTATGTCCGGGGTTAAAATAGCCTGAGCAGAGGGAGGTTTAGTCACAGGTACCTGATCTGTGGCCGTGCAAGGCTACTGGCTTCCTCAGTTCCTCAGTCCCCAGAAGTGGATCCATCTTTGCGAAAGGGTCGGCAGGGGAACTCAAAGCCAAGGATTGCGGCCTAGTAATATAACAGTCCAAAGCCATTCCTGATCGTGGCCCAAACAGCTGACAATAACAGTGCTGCTGGCCAATCTTTCCCATGGGGTGTCCACGGAGTGGAGGAAATGATCAGGCTTACCCCCGATGCTGTATCAGGCTAGTGTAGCTTTGCGGAGGTCACGGAGAGACAACGGGGCCTGGAGCTCACTCAGAACACGTTCGCCATGCCAGAATGCGCCCCCGAATTAACACTTATATTAAAATATTAGCAAGTCATTAGAAATAAAATAAAATATTCCCCTGATTGGCATATCGATCTTATCGATAAATTTGGAGGAGGATTGATATTAAACTAACATATACAATTATATATTTTTTATTTTTAAAACCATTAACAACTTAATATATAAAATTATAATATTAATTCTACACATTAACCCATTTGCCACATCATTTAGTAATCACTAATAAAACAGTTGATGTTCAATTCCATGTTTAAGTCTTCAGGATACATATTATGTAAAGTATGAATCCATTTTGTCTCTCTCCAAGAGAGGTCCCTGACCCTATTTGAACCCCTCCAAGCTGGGAGTACCCTCTTCACACCCTAATTGAAGTGAGGATGGATCTCTTGCATGGATCCGCCTATACAGTAATACTCTAAAACACAATGATACCTAGATCCCTTAAGGATATTTTGCACATGTTCCCCGATTCTCTTTTTAGGAATGCGTTTAGTCTGTCCTATATACATTAGTCCATAAGAGCAAACCAGCACATATACGATGTGGTAATCACAGGTAATGAGATACTTATCTCATAGTCACATCCTGTTGTGACCACATGCTTTACATTTACCACAGGCTATAAAGTAAATGAGAAAAAATGAAGAATAAATAAGAATATAGATTATAGATATCTGTATTCTTACATATTCTTCATTTATTTTCACTTTATAAGTGAATTTTTTTCTTATTTTCATTTGCAATTCTTTTTTTTTTTCATATTTTGTCAAAAAATGTTTTTCTTTTCTTCTATTTATTTAGAATAATCCTTGTATAGCACATGATTTCTAGTAATGTTTGTCTATCAATTAATTATTTTAAATAATTTTGTTAAGATGGTCGGCAGGAGGGGGTTAAGAGTATAGATTGACACAGGTGTGCAGCCGTGTGGTTGCTTGCTCTTGATACGTCCCTTGTTTTGAATAAGCATGTCATCTGCCTGTGAAACGCATCAACAGTTTGTCTTGTACTGCTCTCCTGACTGCGAAGACAGTAAACTACAGTATTTGTTTTGCGTCAACTCCATGGTGTGCGTGTGGCCATTTACCTCTCTTTTCCAGTTAGGGACCTTAGATTGTAAGCTTCTTGAGGGCAGGTGATGTGACTGTACAATACATACGTGAAGTGCTAGGTAAATTGTCAGTGCTATATAAATACCTGTTATAAATAAATATAGAGTCTTTTGGAAAAACCAACTGAAACATGCTTCAATTCATTAAGCTAAAACACTTGATTTTTTTTTCAGCATTTGTGAATGTTATTTTAAGCTCTCAAAACTAAAGGTCAAGTAAAACTTACTATACTACAGCAGTGAGTGTCTGCTTATAGTCCAGAAGGATAAGGTACATCACTATATAAATCAGTTTATTAAATGTTTCACTTTTACAGCCTTAAACAGTTTTGCAAAGGATAACTTTTTTCTGCAAGATATGCCTTTTTCCATCCAGTAATGTGTGTTAAAAAAACTGTTGTCATTGGGCAGCATTCTGGCTTAAGCCCCGTACACATGAGCAGAAAGTCGGGAGACATTTGCCGGTTCAAAAAAAAAAAAAAAAACAGCTGACATTCAGCTTAGGTGTATTTCGGTCTGTCCAACATAAGCCGGCAGTGAAAAACCAGCGGCCGACCGACTCCTGATCAGCGCTTTCAGCCAATGGCAGATCAGAGTGTTCTGGCGGGGGGAGCACTACTGCACCCTCCTGTCGGAACACAACAGCTCAGCGGGGGAGATCGCTGCACTAACCTCACATGGTTAGCACAGTGTCTCCGACCGGAGCTGACAGTTATTTTTCATGCAACTCATTGGATTACACACAAAAAAAAAACTTGCAGTGTGTACCCGGCTTTATTGGTTAGCACTTTTGTCTTATAACAATAGGGCTCTTGGTTCTAATCCCAATCAGCACACTATCTGCATGGAGTTTGCATTTTTCCATGCACTTTCATCCCACATTCCAATTACATGCTTATAGATTAATTGTCTTCTGTATGTCTATGTATGCATGAGGGACCTAAGATTGTAAGCTACTTGAGGGCAGGTACTGAAGTGAATGTTCAATATATGTAAAGCGCTGTTAACATTGATGGTGCTGTCTAATGACATATAATAAATTAGGAACAAACCAAATTAACATATCGGGTGAAACTATTTCAGGTATAAAAGTGTATCATTGTTAGCAAACATCATCTCTGTAAATTGTCTCTTCTTAAACCTTGCAAAAAGTATGCTGGCTAGCAGGTGGGTTTGCTTTAGTTATAGTGGGCTCCAGGGCTATTTTGGAAAGGGCATTGTCCTTATGGAAAACTAGTTTGAAAGAGATGACAAATGGGACACATAATGAAGAAGAAAGATGCGAAAGCCTGTGAATTAATTTTATGCCATCCACAATAGCTGAACAGTTTTCTAGCAGTGTTGGTTTTGTTGGTTGTTTGTGATATTGCATACTATAAATATTTTTTTTGCGTTTCTTTTGGAAATAAAACTCTGGCAAGAAACAGACGATGAGTTACATTATAAATCATCTATAGCACACATGCCGAAATAGCAGACAGCATTACATTACAAAGCTGATAAAAAGTTTCATATAGATAATAAACATGTTATACAATGCCGCCTTTTGGAAGTGGAAAGGCTCTTAGAAAAGATTCAGTGTTCTATCCAGATGTCAATAATAAACATTTCAACCAGAAACAAAAGACTAAATGGAAATATTGTAATAAAAAACATTTTAATGTACCAAAATACTTGACATCAAACATCATAATGAGACCTGCATCAAATTTCAATTGTAGAACACAACGCTTGTCAATAGTGCCTACCAAACTTACAGAATATGCAAACAAATGAATGGTAATATGTATGAAGTATATGGGCCATCAAGCTTATGTAAATACATTAGGATCTGACAGCTAAACACTGCATATTTTTATTTACAGATATGTGTCTTGTGCATTAGGCTGTCCTTATGAAGGAAATATTGAAGCTCGTAAAGTGGCAGAAGTAAGAAACTTGTTTACTATTATTTTTTTTTTTCTTTTTGGCTTGCAACTACATTGCTAGAGATTAACTGGATGTTTTTTTTTTTTTTATTGTTATACAGTAAAAAAGAGGAAATAGTATTAACTTAATATCTACATAGTCAACTTTGTTGTGTAGGTCTGCAATATTGAAGTTATATGTTAGCCTATAATTCATGGGAAAACAGTAAATTACTGCTTCCTTTGTTCAAAATGAACTAATTTTAAGGCTATGGTATATATTATGTGTTACTTAGGTATCAAAACGATTGTACAGCATGGGCTGCTATGAGATTTCACTTGGAGATACTATTGGAATCGGAACCCCTGGTAGCACTAAGAAAATGCTTGAAGCTGTGATAAAAGAGATTCCAGTTCATGCTCTGGCTGTCCACTGTCACGACACCTATGGCCAAGCTCTGGCTAATATTCTTACAGCATTGCAGGTAAAGCATTTCAAGTCATAAGATCAGCCTTTATTGTCAATAAATCTGAAACAAAAGATGCCGATATTGACACGTTTTTAAAATTAAAATAATAAACATGTTATACTCACCTGCTCTGTGCAATGGTATTGCACAGAGCGGCCCTGAACCCCCTCTTTTGGGGTCCCCCCACTGGTGAATTTGGCTCCTGCTCTTTTTCGTGTGCCCCATAGCAAGCTGTCTGCTATGGGGGTACACAATGCATGCTCACTCCTGAGCTGCATGTGTCTATTGAGCCACACTCCATAGACAAATCCAGCGGGGCTTAGCATTGCCCTTCGCTTCCTCCTCACTGCATTTGTTGGACAGCAGCAGGAGTCAATGGCTCCTACTGCTGCTCGAGTGTGAAGAGGAATTTTATACTCAACGGGAAGACTCCCTGTGTAGAAGACAAAGGCCTTTCAAATGTTTAGGCTGCATACTGTATATACACATCCCCTGTCCAGTAGGGTTGCCACATCATCCCTTTAATCCAGGACACGCATTAATTACACGGGTTCTGTGGCTGATTAAGATGGTAATTAAACTCACTTGGTGCCTTATCTGCATTAAATCAGCCTCAGAACCTGTGGAATTCACATGTGTCCTGGATTTCTCCAAAACACTGCAATGGCCTCAACACCAATTTACAAAACATAATACAAAAACATTTATAAAAATAACGTTCCATGACAGCTAATCACCTTGGTGGATTGCCTCATTGGTCAATAGGGATGTCCAGGAAACCAGATGACGTGAGAAAATTTAAGCACTGTAAGGACGTGCCAATCTTAGTCTTGTCAGAATGCCCCTGTATTCAACTGAATGCAATATAGGATAATGAAAGCTGCTGGAGGTATGTGCAGGTATGCCCGCACTTCATACCTGTCTAAACCTTTTTGTTTTCTTAAAGTAACAAAATCCTTCTAAAAACACAGTTTGTCTGAGATACATTATAGATGGCAATTATAAGATCAGTTCCATGCAATTGTGTCTAAGATAACATTTATAAATGGAGGGGGTGGACCTTTCAATCACCCACCCATCCTCCATTTATAGATGACTTTCTATTCATTGGGGGATATGGAATCCATTCCATGCTGCTCCTTTAAACAGAATTAAATTTAAATCTAGCTTGTTTCACAAATTTGGCAAATTTTAACAGAATAAGAGAATACCAGTGTTCCTGACTCAGTTTAGCAGGCGTCCAGACCTCATTATTGTCACAATATACTGTACAGTATACTACAATAGAATTTGATGGCATTCATAGGTTGCTTAACTCCAAAAAGTAGATTCATGTATAATATGAATGTTTCAGCAAGTGACAGGTGTTCTATAAATGTTGAAGCTCATACTGTATGTCAGATGTTAAAAGCTTGTTTATGGTTTCTTATGTTGCCTTGGTGAGGTCAGTTGTGCTAGGTGTCAAAACAGAGTTGATATGGAAACTGACAACTTAAAAAAAAAGAAGAAAAAAAAAAGAAGAAAAATAGAATAACTAGTCTCTACTTGCCCGCTTTTTACCTCTCTGTCAGGGAGATTTCCTCAAACAGGGTGCCCTGCTGTTCCCCATAGTCCTGGCTTTGAAAAAGTAAAATGATGGTGCTATGAAGTTTCTTAATAATTCTACAGAGTATGCAAATAATCAGGAAGAACAGCTGCATAAGCTATACCTTCATTATGGCCTTGTGGTGAGGGGCAGAAATGCAAACTACATAAGGACCTCACTAATGGAGTATAGATGATATATAAAGAGGATGGGATTGAACCCATTTGTTTTGACTTTACAATATCTGTAATAAATAGTATTTACAATGCAGGTGATTCAGCTGACAGTAGCTCTCCAAGGTGCTTGTGCTTTAAGCAGCAGTCCCCTAAAAAAGGCAGCAAGGGGCTTTATGCAGCACTTAGTTGGCACTTATATTGGATAAGTAAGTGGTTGCCTCCTCCCTGGTGCAAAGGTTTTAGGGTTCCCTCAGACACCAAGCCAGTTTCCCATGCCTGTGGGTAGGAAAAATTTAGAAAAAAAAATAGCATAGTAAAAAACACTTTATAAACTATATTTACCTAACATTTATCTTTCAAGTTATATTGGTGTCCACAGGGGTCATGAAGCTTTTGATCCAGCATTGGCAGCTTTAAAGGAGGAACATGAATCCCTCCTTCCACACTGATCAAACCACTCAATTCCATGCTAAATATGAGCAGTGATGTCATGGAAAGCTCCTTCACCAGAGTCCCCTATGCCCTTAAAGCCTTGCCCGTGACAGCCACTTCCATAGTTTCTGTACACATGCTGAACTGGCTATGGGTCAGAGGGATCACAAAAACCAGTTAATCAAAAGTAATTTCCACTTACTTTCCCCCTACAGAGGGCATGTTAGTGGTACATAAGCCTTCCCATTGCCAGCACCCCCTGCTGGCCACCTGAGGTGGTCAAGAGCCCACTTCTGTTAGGGTACCAGTGCCAAAGGTGGGGGGCCTTGTTCTTTGAGTGAATCTTTCAAAGCACTAAAGAGCATGTGAGCTGTATCAGCACAGGAGGGGGCTGCACACTCACAGACACTTTGTTATGGGGATGGGAGCATGCACGGGGGGATGCAATCATTTGACAACCAGATGAACTTGAGTGAAAAAGCTATTAATAGAATGTGAGAATAATGAAAAAGTGAGGATAGATTTACCCTTTCCATAGGGTGCATGTTACATTAAATATCCTTTCCTACTGAAGAACAGATTTCACTTGGTGAATCTTGGGCAAATTTCTACTAATTTAGTTTTATATAAAATGCATAAAATAAATGTTTACAAGCCTCAAACTTTGTGCATATGACCGGTAGATAATAATAGGGATGGGCCAAATGGACCCCTGTTCGGCTGGCACGAGAACTTTCGAACACCGTGAAAGTTCGGACCCGAACAATGAACCCCATTAAAGTCAATGGGACCCGAATGTCAAAAATCAAAAGTGCACATTTTGAAGGCTTATAGGCAAGTAATTGGGCATACAATGGTTATAGGGGTCTGGGTCCTGCCCTGGGGGACATGTATCAATTAAAAAAGTTTGTGAAAAATGTCATTTTTAAATGAGCAGTGATTTTTTGATTTTTTAAGTGAAAGCATAAAAATGAAAAATCCCTTCCAATATAGTGCCTGGGGGGTCCCCTTAGTCTTTCTGCAAAGTGGCAGATCTGTACCATGTCTAGAATCTTCTGTAGCAATAGTTGCATTTATAAAGCCAAAAAAATGAAATTTTCCCTTCAAGCTGCCTTTATTTTGCTCAGCAACAACTGAAGAGAGCCAGTGTGTATGATGAGGCCACAGTGTAGTGCATTGGGAACAAGATTAGAGATTTTTTGGATACATTCTGGTGTCACTTTGACTTTGGATAGAAGTAACGGGTGCATAAAAATTGGTCTTTGGGTGTCGGTGGCACCTTCCCACCGTAACCCTATAGAGGTAATCTTGATGAAAGCAAGAATTGGCCTTGCTGTAAAAAATTGCAATGATATGCACCTGTCAAACAGGTGCAAAAAAATAGGTCTTTTGGTGTCGGTGGCGCCTTCCCACCGTAACCCTATAGAGGTAATCTTGATGAAAGAAAAGAGTTCCTGGGCGGCAATTATTAAAAACATTTTGAAATGCCTCACTTAGGTGAACGCCTTCTCCAACGCTCCTCTCTTGACCAACAGAAGACTCAAAACTATGTTTTCCACTACACTGTAACCTACTGGAGCCAGGAAAAAGTTCAATAAAATCCTCTATAACGTGTTCTCAAGTGATTTTATCTTCTGCACTCTCTGTGGGGACAGGATGGCAGTAACGCACACAGAACTTATATGGCGTTAAACTGGCAGTAACACACACAAAACAATATGGTGTTAAACTGCCAGTAACACACACAGAAGTAAATGGCGTTAAACTGGCAGTAACGCACACAGAACTATATGACGTTAAACTGCCAGTAACACACACAGAAGTAAATAGCGTTAAACTGGCAGTAACGCACACAGAACTATATGGCGTTAAACTGGCAGTAACGCAAACAGAACTATATGGCATTAAACTGGCAGTAACGCACAAAACTATATGGCATTAAACTGGCAGTAATGCACACAGAACTATATGGCGTTAAACTGGCAGTAACACACACAGAACTATATGGCATTAAACTGGCAGTAATGCACACAAAATGATATGACGTTAAACTGGCAGTAACGCACACAAAACTATGTGGCGTTAAACTGGCAGTAACACAATCAAATAGACGGTGTTCAACCGTGACTACACTGATGCTATCTGAACTGTCCCTACTCTAGCTATACGCTAATGTAAAGAATACTGACACGGTCTCACTACACTGCACTGAAACTATCTGAGCTGTCCCTACTCTACACTAGTGTATGTATGAATGATACAGTCTCACTACACTACAGTGAAATTATCTGAGCTGCCCCCTGCTCTAGCTGCACACTTTGCAAAGCTGAATGATGGTTCTCCTCACTACACACACACTATCCCTAGACTGACAATAAACTAATATTCTACACTGACAATTGAAGCTAAATAGCACAGTATAGCACACTAACTAACTAATAGCACTGAACAGAGCCCTGCTCTATCTCTCTATCTCAAAATCACACTGAAAATGGCTGCCATTGAAAGAATACTTTTATACTGTAGGACGGGAATGAGCTATCATAATGACAGTGTCCAATCATGACTCTGACAGTGCTCTGTTCCCTGATTGGCTGAAGCTTTCATTGCTTCAGCCAATCGGGGCTTACAATGCACTGATTAATGCATTGTGGTCGGTACGGGGGGCGAATAAACGGTCAAACAACCCATTTGTTCGGCTGTTTGCCGAATGACCGAACAACAAAAGTTCTCGGGTCAAACTGTTCGTCCATCCCTAGTTGATAACATGTTGAGCCAGGTGCTGGGAATGGGTATTCGCCTGTATATCTTTTGGATGCCATTATGTTACATGAAATTGTCTGTTTATCTGATGCTCATATATTTGTCTTGGGCAGATGGGAGTTAGCATTGTGGACTGTGCAGTATCTGGTCTTGGTGGATGTCCTTATGCAAAAGGTTCAACTGGGAATGTTGCAACAGAAGATGTGCTTTATATGCTAAATGGACTTGGTATTCACACGGTAATACTTTGAGAATATTTTGCTTATTTTATTATTTGTATGCTTATTTTATGATCTACTATATTTCTGTTCCATCTAATAGGCAGGAGTATGCTTGTCATATTTACACACAGCCACTGGTAATGTGTGTGTGAAAAAAAACAAAAAAACATTTGCTGCTATACAACAATTCTGATCCCCAGCCTGTTTCTATTTGTAAACAAAGCAGCTAGGGATTTTTGAGTGAACTCATAGATCACATATGGTCATGGCTATATATGATTAATGATGTCAGTCAGTAAAATAAAAAAAAATGCATGTGTTTACCTTTTAAAAACCCATACCAGATCCTTTTCATTGATGAGAATTTGGTATGGATTTTAAGAGGGGACCCCTACATAGCAAAAATATGGCATCAGGTCTTTTAGGTCAGGTATGGATTTTAACGGCGGTGCAACATAAAAAAAAACCCTACAAAAACAGTGTGGAATTTACCCAAAAATGCATACCAGCCACATGCCCTTAACATGGAAAAGGTACCCTGCCAGATGCTCCCCCTGGCAAGGCACCATGTCCCTATGTTGTTGGGGATAAGGGCTTCTTTCCCAAGACACTGACCCCGTGGCTGTGGGGGAACTTATCAGAATTTTTAGCCTCCTTTTTAACCACCTTAATAGCATATACTTTCACCCCCTTCCTAACTAGGCCAATTTTATGCTTTTAGTACTGTCACACTTTGAATACCCAGTCATACAACTCTGTACCCAAATTCTATTTTTATCATTTTTTGAGACAGATAGAGCTTTCTTTTGGTTGTATTTAGTCTCTACTTGATTGTTATTTCTTTGCTATATAAACACAAAAAAAACAATTTTGGAAAAAAAAGAGTTTTTCTTTGTTTCTGTTATACAATTTTGCAAATAAATAATCTTTCTTCATAAATTTAGGCCACAATTATATCTGCTACATTTTCTTTGATAAAATTAACCTAAATGAGTGTATATTATTTAGTGTATTTGAAAGTCGACTTGGTATATGTACAGTATTTTATAATTGATCAATCCTACTGTACTTACGTCTCTTTTCTTGGGGCCCTAAACTGCCAGAACAGTACAAATCCCCACAAATGACCCCTTTTTAAAAAGTAGATAGTCCAAGATATTTAGTAAGAAGCATGGTGAGTTTTTTTAAGTTGTAGGTTTTTGACACAATTTTTTGGAAATTTAAGAAATTAAATAAATCTTGTTTTGTTTCTGGATTTTTTTACTGTCACCAGAGCAGTATGGTAACATCATTTTTTTCCTTTTTTTTTACCTTTTTTTAATCTTTTTACATTTTTATTATAGTGACACTGTACTGCTTTAAGGAGGTGATCAGGATTTTTTTTCACTATGATTGCTTATTACAGTGATTATTTAATCACTGTTATAAGCAATCATTTTTATGAATTTATTCATTCATTCATGTGCCATTGTGTGCTATTGTGATAGCTGTGATTGGCTACAGCTATCACACGGTACAGGTCTGCTGTGATTTGCCTGTACCATGTGATCACTGTGACCAATCACAGAGAGCACAGTAGTACATAATGAATGGCTATGAATGAAAGCCATTACTATTGACGTGATTGTTGTCATTGGTCACAGTGATCACATGGTGTTGTGACTGGCCCACAGCGGATGACAGATCGCACTGCTGTGTGTATGCACAAGGCGTGCTCCTGGAGGAGGTCATATGACATCCGCCCAGAATTAGAAAGGTCTCTCCCGGCAGTTATTTTACAATAGGTCTGGGTGGGAAGTAGTTAAATATGGAGGGTCCCAGATTTTCACCCTCTACATGAATGAGTAAGGGGTACATAGGTCTGGTTACTTATTCTCAAAAAATGTAAATATAAAAAAAAACATTCACAACATAGTGAAGTCTTTTATTAACAGAATTCCCTCAAAAAAGTCTCAAGTTGTAAATCCATCATCATTCACATCATCCAGCAATGTAGATAGAGTATCAATCATGATGAATAATGATCCCAACAACCCACTAACACAAACACGACAACCCCACCCAACACACTTTCACTGTGAACTGACACCCTGCCTGCCAGTTGGTGAATATCAACAAGTCGACCAGTGATGCTCCCTGATCAAATATGATTTTCACCATATTTAGTCAATGAAATAAACTGGAATGCTTGCCAAGGGCAATGCGATCATTGGTTGCTAGGATGCTGGCAGCCACCTACGTCCAAACAACCAATAATGCTATGCTGCTTTTTGCATTCTAGCAACCAGTGCTTATGGCCTGGTATTAATACTGTCACTAAATGAATGGTTCAGGCAGGTGCATATGGCCTCCATAGCCCTGAACTTGAATATCGTCCCTAAGTACCAGTCATCAAGAGGGACAGCTCTGACATTAGCAAGCCAAGCACTGCTCCTCTACCAAGATAGCTGTCTTCACAGAGAGACACAATGCAGAACAAGGCATTGTAAGCTAGTAATAGGCAAAAGACGTGCTACAGTGAGTCTACAGGCAATACTGATAACTAGTCCTTTGCACTCTGCTTACATTTCTTTGGCACAGCACCCACAATACAGGTATTAGCACAAATGTTTCACACATCTATAAAATGCCAAATGCTTTTATTTATAGGCTCATAGGTAGGTACATGCTGCGTTTCCGGGCAGTGAAAGCTCAGGTTGGAAGACCCAGCACTTTCATAAATGAGGCTGTTTGTATGTACAGACCAATTTCAGCATGAATTGCTGCTGTTTCAAGGTGCTTTGTTTATGACTGATTTAACCTGTTATCTGTGTGTATCTGTACAATATAAAAAGCGCATATAGTCTATTTGATGAATCTCCCTGATTGGGATGCAAAGCCATCCTGTCAAGCACTCGTCAGACCAATTTATGTATTTGTTTTACCATTATAATGGGAGCTTTCTTCTCTCAAGCTGTTAATGAGCAGAGAGTAAACAGATCTCATCGCTCTTCTGAACTTATGAACTATACTTTCTGCTTTCTGGTCACAACACAAATATTATGAACCACTGATCCCTTTTTTTTTTTTGCAGTATCAGGTTCTGTTGCTGCATTATTAGTACTCCCCCTTCTGTGTTGCAGGTGTTATTCCTTTTGCGTCAGCACAGCAGTGGTATACCTTTGATTTTTTTTTCCCGTGGTGCAGCAGCACTAAGAATATTTAGGGTATAATTGCTGCCACCCCCCCCCCCCCCTTCTGCATTGCAGGTGTTTCTCTTTCAGCGCCAGCAGTGGTTCCCTTTTTCTTTTTTTTTTGGCCTTTCCTATTTTTTTTTTTTTTTTTTATTTTCATTTTTTTGCAGCAGCAGCAGTGAAACAAATTCTCCACAGTTGCTGCATTGTTATTTTATTTAAAAAAATATATAATAAAATGGTTTATAGTGCACCAAGCACAAAAGTATTGCACCCAAGCACCATATTCCCTTCCCACACTCTTTAATAAAGAGTTATAAAAATCCCCACCAAAAAATAAAAAACAATAATAATAATAATGGTCTTTAGTGCACCAAGCGAAAAAAAAAAACCCCCATCATGTCCGGAAGGCCAACAAGGAGAGGCAGACGCTCACAGGCCACTAAAAGAGGGCAAGCAGCCTCTGTGTCTACAGTGAAAAGTGATGGTCGTGGGCATGGTGCATTCTGTGCAGGCGGGGCACTTTTTTCCGCTGCTGGCCATGTTATTGAGCCACAACATGCATAAGAGTTGGTGGAGTGGATAACTAAGCCATCCTCATCCTCCTTATCCTCTGTCACCCAGGCTCATACTTGTTTGCATTCCACCGCAGCTGCCAAAGTGGCCTATTCCACCGGCTCCTTGTCCACAGCTACTCCTTCCGTAGCTCCACCATCATGCACAGAGGAGTCACCATTCATTGCTGCTGAAGGATACGCAGCAATTTGAATGCTGCAATGTTGGTTCCCAGGTTGAGCAAGGGAGAAACGTGAGCCTTGAGAGAGGGGGTGCCACAGAAAGACAAGAAACTAGCAGTCGTGTTCCCCCAGCTGCAGCATACTGCCAAGTTTGCTCCAGTGATGAGGAGGGAGGGAATGATGAGGTCACTCACTGTACTTGGGTGCCTGAGAGAACAGAGGAGGAAAGTGAGGAGCAGGCACAACTCCAATGAGGCAGGATGTCTTCCAGGGGCCAGCTTGAAGGCAGCCACCCTATTGCATCACACCACAGAGCTCCACAGGTGCAGGGCACTGCTGACTCCCCGCTGACTTCCAAAAGTTTATTGGTGTGGGCTTTTTTCAACACATGTGCAGTAGATCGCAGCATTGCTGTTTGCAATCTCTGTCTGAAGCAGATCAAGCGTAGTCAGAACATCAGCCGCTTGGGCACCACATGTGTGAGAAGACATATGACGACCTGCCATGCAGGGCCACCATCAGAGGGGTACAGACAGTACTCATGTAAGGGACCTGAGTGTCCCTAGGTGCCCGGCTGGCAAGGGCCCGCTCCCCCCTACAACAGAACATAAAATTCATCTTGTACCAGCTCCACCGCTAATCTGCGTGCCACTGCAGAGAATCATAAACAAGACAAGCCTCCGCCGCCTACTTTCACTTTCACCCCAGCACCCCCCCCCCGGCATTTTGTAAGTATTCGGCGCATAGTAATGAAATTTACCAAGCCCGCTACCCGAGCACCAGCCAATGCCATCTTTCAGACTGGCAACATCCCCAGCAGCAGGTGATCTTGGCCAGCACTCGCTCGCTCCTTTTCCATTCCCTGCTGAGGGAAAAAAGGCACAAGTGGACTATCTCAGTACAATGTGGGAAAAGTATAAAATAAAGTATATAGACAATCTTAAAAATTGCGAAGAATTTATTAATACAAAATACATAAGATGACTTGGTCATACACAGTACTTCGACTAGTTTTGTGGGGTAAACCACTTCATCAGGAAATACATCTGTAAATAGACACAGGGTCAATGGCAATATCGTCAGAAATATATACATTAGTAAAAATTGTACAATTGAGTGAAAGAGGGAAAAGGAATAGTAAAAGTGTAGGGCTGCTTACCCAAATCCTGATGCAATTAGAGCACAGGGCAAACTGAAATACAGACTTCTCCTTACTCCTCATCTGGAATCTTCTAGCTCTACTATACCTCAAGGCTTCTCAAAAACCTGCACTGAGAGGAATGATGGTATAGCAATGTGTGTCACAAGTACTTGCAGCCAATCTGCTAGCAGTACACCACCTGTTGATTTCAGCAGGCAAATTTCACTACCCCAGTTGCTGAACCATAAAAAATATATACTGCCCCAGCCATCTACATGCTCATTGTCTAAATGCTAGCTTGGCCAAATTGCTAGCACTGCACCTGCTGCCTTTTCAGCTGGTAGACTCTGCCCCTTTTCATGAATTTGTGGAATGTGCTATATCACAGTGGCAGATTCCAAAAAGAAATTTATTTTCATGTAAGGCCATATGAGCTCTCTACAGTCATGTGGAAGTAGGGATGAGCTTCGTGTTCGAGTCGAACCCATGTTCGACTCGAACATCGGCTGTTCGACCGTCCGTCGAATTGCGAACGATATGGGCCGTTCGCGCCAAATTCGTGTGGCGCGTCACGGCCCATAATTCACTGCGGCATCGCAGTGCATTGCTGGCTGATGATTGGCCAAGCATGCACTATGACCCGCATGCTTGGCCAATCACAGCGCCGTCAGTAGAGAGAGCTGTAATTGGCCAAAGCCAGGGTGGCTTTGGCCAATTATGGCTCAGGGATTTAGTACACACCCCACACTATATAAGGCCGCCTGCACGGCGGCCCTGTGTAGTGTGTGTTCCGGTGTGCTGAGCGATAGAGAGAGAGAGAGACAGTGTCATTTGATTTGAGTTAGATAGATTAGGCAGAACAGTCAGTCAGTTAGCTGCACTTACAGTGTATTGTGTATATATATGCATCCCAGGTGTTGCATATATATATATACACTGTATTCAGTTTAGCTAGATCCGTTCCTTTTATCTTCTATCTAGACTATTTACATTCAGTGCAGTGTGTCCTGCTCACAGTGTTCAGCTAGATCCGTTCCTGCTATTTACATTCAGTACAGTGCTTCCTGCTCACAGTGTTCAGCTAGATCCGTTCCTGCTATTTACATTCAGTGCAGTGCGTGCTGCTCACAGTGTTCAGCTAGATCCGTTCCTGCTATTTACATTCAGTGCAGTGCGTCCTGCTCACAGTGTTCAGCTAGATCCGTTCCTGCTATTTACATTCAGTGCAGTGCGTCCTGCTCACAGTGTTCAGCTAGATCCGTTCCTGGTATTTACATTTAGCGCAGTGCGTCCTGCTCACAGTGTTCAGCTAGATCCGTTCCTGCTATTTACATTCAGTGCAGTGCGTCCTGCTCACAGTGTTCAGCTAGATCCGTTCCTGCTATTTACATTCAGTGCAGTGCGTGCTGCTCACAGTGTTCAGCTAGATCCGTTCCTGCTATTTACATTCAGTGCAGTGCGTCCTGCTCACAGTGTTCAGCTAGATCCGTTCCTGCTATTTACATTCAGTGCAGTGCGTCCTGCTCACAGTGTTTAGCTACATCCGTTCCTGCTGTTTACATTCAGTGCAGTGCGTCCTGCTCACAGTGTTCAGCTAGATCCGTTCCTGCTATTTACATTCAGTGCAGTGCGTCCTGCTCACAGTGTTCAGCTAGATCCGTTCCTGCTATTTACATTCAGTGCAGTGCGTCCTGCTCACAGTGTTCAGCTAGATCCGTTCCTGCTATATACATTTAGTGCAGTACGTCCTGCTCACAGTGTTCAGCTAGATCCGTTCCTGTTATCTTCCTACTGACAGGCAGGCTTGTCTGGTTACAGTATATAAAGCTACCTGAAGAAAATTACAGGTGTTCTTTTTGATCCTATTAGTACCACGGTCAGGCAGCTAGACTATTTACATTTAGTACAGTGTGTCCTGCTCACAGTGTTCAGCTAGATCCGTTCCTGTTATTTACATTCAGTGCAGTGCGTCCTGCTCACAGTGTTCAGCTAGATCCGTTCCTGCTATTTACATTCAGTGCAGTGCGTCCTGCTCACAGTGTTCAGCTAGATCCGTTCCTGCTATTTACATTCAGTGCAGTGCGTCCTGCTCACAGTGTTCAGCTAGATCCGTTCCTGCTATATACATTTAGTGCAGTACGTCCTGCTCACAGTGTTCAGCTAGATCCGTTCCTGTTATCTTCCTACTGACAGGCAGGCTTGTCTGGTTACAGTATATAAAGCTACCTGAAGAAAATTACAGGTGTTCTTTTTGATCCTATTAGTACCACGGTCAGGCAGCTAGACTATTTACATTTAGTACAGTGTGTCCTGCTCACAGTGTTCAGCTAGATCCGTTCCTGTTATTTACATTCAGTGCAGTGCGTCCTGCTCACAGTGTTCAGCTAGATCCGTTCCTGCTATTTACATTCAGTACAGTGCTTCCTGCTCACAGTGTTCAGCTAGATCCGTTCCTGCTATTTACAATTAGTGCAGTGCGTGCTGCTCACAGTGTTCAGCTAGATCCGTTCCTGCTATTTACATTCAGTGCAGTGCGTCCTGCTCACAGTGTTCAGCTAGATCCGTTCCTGCTATTTACATTCAGTGCAGTGCGTCCTGCTCACAGTGTTCAGCTAGATCCGTTCCTGGTATTTACATTTAGCGCAGTGCGTCCTGCTCACAGTGTTCAGCTAGATCCGTTCCTGCTATTTACATTCAGTGCAGTGCGTCCTGCTCACAGTGTTCAGCTAGATCCGTTCCTGCTATTTACATTCAGTGCAGTGCGTGCTGCTCACAGTGTTCAGCTAGATCCGTTCCTGCTATTTACAATTAGTGCAGTGCGTGCTGCTCACAGTGTTCAGCTAGATCCGTTCCTGCTATTTACATTCAGTGCAGTGCGTCCTGCTCACAGTGTTCAGCTAGATCCGTTCCTGCTATTTACATTCAGTGCAGTGCGTCCTGCTCACAGTGTTCAGCTAGATCCGTTCCTGCTATTTACATTCAGTGCAGTGCGTCCTGCTCACAGTGTTCAGCTAGATCCGTTCCTGCTATATACATTTAGTGCAGTACGTCCTGCTCACAGTGTTCAGCTAGATCCGTTCCTGTTATCTTCCTACTGACAGGCAGGCTTGTCTGGTTACAGTATATAAAGCTACCTGAAGAAAATTACAGGTGTTCTATCCCAGCTTAGTGCAGCTACAGGCCATTAGTATGTCTGGAAGGCCAAGAAGGAGAGGCAGACAGTCACAAGCCAATAAGAGAGGGCAAGCAGGCTCTGTGTCTAGTGCTGGTCGTGGAGACGGTGCATCCTCATCAGCACGTGGCCATGGGACACGCTTGGCCTTTTTTTCGGCAGCTGGCCGTGTTGAGCCGCAACATGCGGAAGACTTGGTCGAGTGGATGACCAAGCCGTCCTCATCCTCCTCATCCTCTCTCACCCATGCCCAGGGTGCTTTGTCTGGCAAAGCAGCGGCCTCTTCCCTCAGCTCAATGTCATCAGTGACTCCTTCCCTAGCCCCACCATGTCCTCCTGAGGATTCCCTCGAACTGTTTGACCACAGTGTTGGGTACATGCTCCAGGAGGATGCCCAGCGTTTGGAAGGCTCTGATGATGATACTGAGCTCAATGAAGGCAGTAACATGAGCACGGACAGAGGGGGTGCCCAAGAAGGACAGCAATCTGGCAGTCATGCTCCCCCTGCTGCAGCATACTGCCAGGTTTGCTCCAGTGATGAGGAGGGAGGGGATGATGAGGTCACTGACTCAACGTGGGTGCCTGATAGGAGAGAGGAGGAGGAGGAGGAGGAGGAGGAGGAGGAGGTGGCACATCACCAACTAGGCAGGATGCCCTCCAGGGGCCAGCCTAAGGGCAGCACATTGACTGCATCACACCCCAAAGCTCCACATGTGCAGGGCGCTGCAGTCTCTGCGCGTTATTCAAAAAGTTCTTTGGTGTGGGCCTTTTTTGAGACGAGTGCATCAGATCGCACCGCTGCTATTTGCAATATATGTCTCAAGCGTATCTCGCGTGGCCAAAACATCTCCCGCTTGGGTACCACATGCTTGACCAGACATATGTTGACCTGCCATGCAGTTCGTTGGCAAGCGTATCTAAAAGACCCACACCAAAGAACAAAGACGATCTCTCCTTGCTCCTCATCAGCTGAGATTTCCAACCCCACTAGACCTTCAGTCCTCTCTGCGACCTGCAGTGAGAGGAATGAAGGTGTAGAATTAGGTGTGTCACAGCCAAGTACTTATGGGCAATCTGCTTTTGGTACACCGACGTCAGATTGTACCAGGCAAATTTCCCTGCCCCAGCTGCTGCACCGCCGAAAGAAGTTTGCTCCCAGCCATCCACATGCCCAGCGGTTGAATGCTAGCTTGGCAAAATTGCTAGCACTTCAACTGCTGCCTTTTCAGTTGGTAGACTCTGCCCCCTTCCGTGAGTTTGTGGAATGTGCGGTTCCTCAGTGGCAGGTACCCAAACGCCACTTTTTCTCACGGAAGGCGATTCCGGCTCTCTACCGGCATGTGGAAGGCAATGTCCATGCCTCGCTGGACAGGGCGGTCAGCGGTAAGGTGCATATTACCGCTGACTCATGGTCCAGCAGGCATGGACAGGGACGTTACTTAAGTTTCACGGCGCATTGGGTGACTCTGCTGGCAGCTGGGAAGGATGCAGGACAAGGTGCAGTAGTGTTGGAGGTTGTTCCGCCACCACGCCTCCAAAATGCTGATTGTGACACACCTCTCTCCTCCACCCCCTCCTCTTCTTCTTCCTCCATGGCCTCTTCCTCGGAACCAGCGGTGCTCCGTAGGCGTTCAAGGGGCTACGCAAGTACGCAGGCCAAAAGATGCCATGCGGTGCTTGAGCTGGTGTGCTTGGGGGACAGGAGCCACACTGGGGCAGAGGTTCTGTCAGCTCTGCAGGGGCAGGTTCAGAGGTGGTTGACGCCACGCCAACTTAAGGCAGGAATGGTGGTTTGCGACAATGGCACCAACCTCCTCTCTGCCCTCCGACAGGGACAACTGACCCATGTGCCCTGTTTGGCTCACGTCCTTAACTTGGTGGTGCAGCGGTTCTTGGGCAGGTACCCGGGCTTACAGGATGTCCTGAGGCAGGCCAGGAAAGTCTGTGTGCATTTCCGCCGGTCATATAATGCCAGTGCTCGGCTGACGGACCTCCAAAAGGAGTTTAACCTGCCCAAGAACCGCCTAATCTGTGACATGCCCACCAGGTGGAACTCGACGTTGGCCATGCTGCAGCGGCTGCACACGCAGCAGAGGGCCATCAATGAGTACCTGTGCGACTATGGCACCAGGACAGGGTCAGGGGACCTTGGTTTTTTTTCCCCACGCCAGTGGGCCATGATCAGGGATGCATGCACTGTCCTGTCACCATTCGAGGAGGCCACGAGGATGGTGAGCACTGACAGTGCATGCATCAGTGACACTGTCCCCCTTGTCCACCTGTTGGAGCACACGCTGCGTGGAATAATGGACAGGGCACTTGAGGCAGAACAGAGGCAGGAAGAGGAGGACTTCCTTAGCTCTCAAGGCCCCCTTTATCCAGACAGTGTTCCTGCGTGCCCGCCGATCACACAGGAAGAGGACGAGGAGGAGGAGGAGGAGGAGGAGGAAGATTGTGTCAGTATGGAGGTGGAGCCTGGCACTCAGCATCAGCAGTCTTTAAGGGATCAGTCCCAAGGAACACATGGACTTGTACGTGGCTGGGAGGAGGTGGCTGCGGACGTTGTTGTCCTTAGTGACCCAGAGGACTCCGGACCGAATGCCTCAGCAAACCTACGCTGCATGGCCTCCCTGATCCTGCAAAGCCTGCGTAAGGATCCTCGTATTCGTGGTATCAAGGAGAAGGACCAATACTGGCTGGCAACCCTCCTTGATCCACGTTACAAGGGTAAGGTTGCGGACCTTATCTTGCCATCGCAGAGGGAGCAGAGGATGAAACATCTTCGGGAGGCCTTGCAGAAAGGTCTGTGCAACGCGTTCCCAGAGACTGGGAGGTTACAAACTCCTGTTTCTGGACAACGTGTTGCTGAGGCTTCGGTCAGTCAAAGAAGGAGCGGTGGAGAAGGTGGCCGTCTGACCGATGCGTTCAGACAATTTTTTGGTCCGCAGCCCCAAGGTATGATCGGTTCCAGCAACCATCGCCAGCGTCTGTTTTACATGGTGCAGGAATACCTAGGGGCAAGATCAGACTTGGACACCTTTCCCACCGAAAATCCTCTGGGTTACTGGGTCTTGAGGATGGATCACTGGCCAGAGCTTGCACAGTATGCAATTGAGCTACTGGCCTGTCCTGCATCCAGCGTTCTTTCGGAACGCACATTCAGTGCTGCTGGAGGCGTGGTAACCGATCACAGGGTGCGTCTGTCCACCGACTCGGTCGATCGGCTGACCTTCATAAAAATGAATCAGTCTTGGATCACCACCAGCTACCAAGCACCTGATGCAGATGTAACCGAATAATTTTTTTTGAAATCTCAGATCCCTTCAAAGACTGCCTATGCTGATGCTGAGTGACTATCCCTGAGTAATTATCCTCTTCCTCCTCAATCATCACGCTGATAGCTTGTAAGAACATTTTTGGTTCTGGGCGCCACCACCAGTGCCTAAGGCACAATTTTTCAGCCCCTGTTTAACAGGGGCGTGTAATTACAATTTTTGATGCAATACTTTGCAGCAGGGCTTGTTCCTGCATTCCAACTAGAGTGTCTGTGAGGGGTTGCAGTGTTGTGGCACCAGCACCAGTGCCTAAGACCCAATTTTTCAGCCCCTGTCTAACAGGGGCGTGTAATTACAATTTTTGATGCAATACTTTGCAGCAGGGCTTGTTCCTGCGTTTCAACTAGAGTGTCTGTGAGGGGTTGCAGTGTTGTGGCACCAGCACCAGTGCCTAAGACCCAATTTTTCAGCCCCTGTCTAACAGGGGCGTGTAATTACAATTTTTGATGCAATACTTTGCAGCAGGGCTTGTTCCTGCGTTTCAACTAGAGTGTCTGTGAGGGGTTGCAGTGTTGTGGCACCAGCACCAGTGCCTAAGACCCAATTTTTCAGCCCCTGTCTAACAGGGGCGTGTAATTACAATTTTTGATGCAATACTTTGCAGCAGGGCTTGTTCCTGCGTTTCAACTAGAGTGTCTGTGAGGGGTTGCAGTGTTGTGGCACCAGCACCAGTGCCTAAGACCCAATTTTTCTGCCCCTGTCTAACAGGGGCGTGTAATTACAATTTTTGATGCAATACTTTGCAGCAGGGCTCGTTCCTGCGTTCCAACTAGAGTGTCTGTGAGGGGTTGCAGTGTTGTGGCACCAGCACCAGTGCCTAAGGCCTAATTTTTCAGCTCCTGTTCAACAGGGGCATGTAATTACAATTCTTGATCTAATATTTCACAGCAGGGCCCTGTGAGGGCTTACAGTGTTTTGGCCACAGCAACACCTAAGGCCCAAATTTCTGCTGAGTATATAGGGCAGGACCCTACTTTCAAACATCTAACTTACAAACGACTCCTACTTGCAAACGGAAGGAGACAACAGGAAGTGAGATGAAATCTACCCCTAAGGAAGGGAAATTCTCTCCTGTAAGAGTTAATATGGGAAAACAATTTTTCCTTTCCACTGATGCTTTCCAATCCTTGTTCCACAAAAAAACACAAATTTTCAAAAAACATTTTTCATTGGGACAAAAAAGTGAGGTGAAATCTTCTGAAGAGGAGGAAAGACGCAAAACAAATGTCACAGGGGTGATAACCCTTCCCTATGTTTTCCAAAAAGCTTAGAAAAGATTTTTTGGCTGGAGCTAAACACATTAAAAATGTTCAAAATTACAAACAGATTCTACTTAACAACAAACCTACAGTCCCTGTCTTGTTTGCACCGCCTGTATACTGCTGTTCAGAGTATATAGGGACCTTTCCTTATTTTAATTTGGGTGCGGGGTTCCCCTTAATATCCATACAAGACCCAAAGGGCCTGGTAATGGACTGGGGGGTACCCATGCCGTTTGTCTCACTGATTTTCATCCATATTGCCATGACCCGACATGACATTAAACCCGCAAGCAGTTTTAAATGAGATTTTTTCCTTTAAAAATGACATTTGGTGCAGGGACTGTTCTAAACATGGGAAACACGCGTCACTTTACAGGCATACTATAGACACCCCCCAGGTACGATATTTAAAGGAATATTTCACTTTTTTTTTTTTACTTTAAGCATCATTAAAATCACTGCTCCCGAAAAAACGGCCGTTTTTAAAAGTTTTTTTTGCATTGATACATGTCCCCTGGGGTAGGACCCGGGTCCCCAAACCCTTTTTAGGACAATACCATGCAAATTAGCCTTTAAAATGAGCACTTTTGATTTCGAACGTTCGAGTCCCATAGACGTCAATGGGGTTCTAACGTTCGTGCGAACTTGCGGTCCGTTCGCGGGTTCTGGTGCGAACCGAACCGGGGGGTGTTCGGCTCATCCCTATGTGGAAGGCAATGTTTTGGCCTCGTTGGACAGGGCGGTCAGCAGCAAGGTTCACATTACTGCTGACTTATGGTCTAGCAGGCATGGTCAGGGACATTACATTTTCTTCATGGCACACTGGGTAACTCCCCTGGCAGCTGGCAAGGATGCAGGACAGGGTTCAGTACTGGAGCTTGTTCCGCCACAATGCCTCCATAAAGCTGGTGGTGATTCTGCCACATCTTTCTGCTCCACCCTTCTTCTTCTTCCTCTATGGCCTATTCTGCTGAATTGTCCTCTGAACCAGCAGTGCTCCCTAAGCGTTCAAGGGGCTACACAAGCAGTCAGGCTAAAAGATGCTATGTGGTGCTTCAGTTGATCTGTCTAGGGTAGTGGTTCTCAACCCTGTCCTCAAGTACCCCAAACAGGCCATGTTTACAGGTTTTCCTTTATCTTGCACAGGTGCTTTAAACCAGTCAATGGCTTGGTATTTTGGACAGCTATTTTGGCTAAGAGAAATTCCCAAAACATGGCCTGTTGGGGGTACCAGAGGACAGGGTTGAGAACCACTGGTCTAGGTCACTGGGGCAGAGATTCTGTCAGCTCTGCAGGGGCAGGCTCAGAGGTGGTTGATGCCACGGTGGCTTGAGCCAGGAATGGTTATATGCGACAATGGCACCAACCTTCTCTTCGCCCTCGGACAGGGACACTTGACACATGTTCCATGCTTGTTACACATCCTGAATTTGGTGGTGCAGCATTTCTTGAACAGATACCCAAGCTTACAAGATCATCTGAGGCAGGCCAGAAAAGTCTGTGGCCATTTCCGACGGTCATACAATGCCAGTGCTCGGCTGGCTGACATTCAACGGTAATTCAAAATGCCCACCAAAGGCCTCATTTGTAACATGCCAACCAGGTGGAACTCAACATTGGCAATGCTACAGTGGCTGCACACACAGTGGAGGCGTGGTTGTTTATGGCATTTAGGGGGGTACTTAAGGAGCTATGTAGAGCCCTATCTGGCACTTACCCCATGCTACCAACTGGGAGGGCGCTCTTTCCATACTCCAGGGGATGCTCCATCTTATGATCTTTATTGGTGATGCTGCGATATCCACTACTGACCACCTATACTAGAAGGCCAGCACTGTATTTTAAATATAGTGACATATGGACCATGACTGCATGTGAATGTATTTTGGCTCCTTGATTACTGATTTTTGTTTCACGGCAATAAATCACCAAAAAGGTGTTATTCTTTGCTTATAAATATAAAGCATGCATTTAACATGCCTTCGAACGTGTATGTCTTTTTTGGCCGTTACATGTGTACATACAGTACCTGACCGCAAGATTGTGTTTCCAGCGTGATACCATCACGCAGCTTCACGGCGACAGGGTACTGTGCATGTCGCGCTGGCTCACTGATCGGGAAAGGAAAACTTTGTTTTCCTTTCGCGATGAGTAACAGGCAGTGCTGACAGCTGTCTGGTATGAATCCTGAGGGGGAACGCCGCGCCAAATTTTAAATGAAAAAAACGGTCTGGTATGGATTTTAAGAAGAACCCCCTACGCTGAAAAATTTGGCGTGGGGGTCCCCCCAAAATCCATACCAGACCCTTACCGAGCACGCAGCCCGGCCGGCCAGGAAAGGGGGTAGGAACGTGCGAGCGCCCCCACCCAAAGCACCTTGTCCCCATGATTATGAGGACAAGGGCCTCTTCCCAACAACCCTGGCCGTTGGTTGTCAGGGTCTGCGGGCGGGGGGCTTATCAGAACCCGGGAGCCCCCTTTAATAAGGGGGCCCCCAGATCCCGGCCCCCCACCCTGTGTGAATGAGTATGAGGTACATGGTACCCCTACCCATTCACCTAGGGAAAAGTGTCAATAAAAAAAAACACAGTACACAGGTTTTAAGAGTAATTTATTAGGCAGCTCCGGGGTCTTCTTCCGACTTCGGGGGGTCTCCTTCCAACTTCTCCCGGTGTTCAGCCTCTTTTCCCGGTGTTCAGCCTCTTCTCCCAGGCCCTGCAGCTATCTTCTTCCAGCTCTTTTGCCAGCGAGAGGCCTGGTTTGCTGCCGCTGCGGAGCCATTTATATAGGCGGTGACCCCGCCCCCTTGTGACATCATGGTCCCAGCATGCGCAGGGACTCTGCGGTCACACCCCCTTATAACGCCAGAGTCCCTGCGCATGCTGGGACCATGACGTCACAAGGGGGCAGGGTCACCGCCTATATAAATGGCTCCGCAGCTCGCACAAATCATTCCAGCCGGAGAGAGCATCGTGTCAACATCGGGGACAAGGTGCTTTGGGGTGGGGGGGCCCGCAGGGTATGCGGCCTGGTACGGCTCAGGAGGGGGCGCTCGCTCGTCCCCACCCCCTTTCCTGGCCAGCCGGGCTGCATGCTCGGATAAGGGTCTGGTATGGATTTTGGGGGGACCCCCATGCCGATTTTTCAGCGTAGGGGGTTCCCCTTACAATCCATACCAGACCTGAGAGCCTGGTATGCCCCTGGGGGGGAACCCACGCCATTTTTTTCATTTAAAATTTGGCGCAGCGTTCCCCCTCAGGATTCATACCAGACAGCTGTCAGTACTGCCTGTCACTCATCGCGAAAACAAAGTTTTCCTTTCCCGATCAGTGAGCCATCTCGGCGCTGGCTCTCGCAACGGGGCTCGCAGGTGTCAAATCTCGCCGAGAAATGCAGCGAGATTGACACAATATCGCGGTCACCTACTGTATACACTGGCCAATACTACTCCTCTTTAACAAGGTTAGGACAATATAATAGAATTTAAGCCAAGTTCTCATAGCTCCATATGCAGATTTGCATTGACTATACATACACCCCTGTTTCTATGTTCAGCAGCCATACTGTATATAATCTAAAGACCTCCCTGCCGCAAATCAGCCCTGCTGGGCACATTCCGGTATTCTGGTATTCCACTCTTGGTCGAGCCCCTGGTATGATGAGTGGATCTGGCACACGAATCACCCCTGGGTGGATTCGGCTGTTTTTATATTCTACTGTATGTGGCTATCATGTGGTTTCTCATCATCAACATGTAAGTCTGTTTTTGGTATAATTACCACAATAGGCAAGGGCTAGACTGTATATGTTTCCAAATACTGTATTTCTTAAACTTTACCTGTTTGCATTTTAGTATGAATGCTTTCATCTATTGATACACCCCTGAAGAAGGAAGCGATTCTGAAAATTGTTGCATGTGGCCCCTGAACTCCGTCCCTGCTTTGCGTTGGTCCAGGACCCCTAACAGTATATTGCCATATTGTTACGTTGATGTCAACTTGTATAGCCACTTTTCTCATTGTCTGTTTGTAATTATTGTTATGATGGATTTTTATACATTATAAGAATAAATATTTTATACTAATTTTTCTTATATGATTTATTTTCTGGTGGTGTCACACAATCATCAGGGCCTTTAAAGTCCCATAAGGGGGAACCCTGTTCTTTGTCTATCCATACATTGGGATGTCGGCCCATCGTCCACTTTAATCTATCTCAACTTTTCTTTGTCCCTGCACACACAGCAGAGGGCCATCAATGAGTACCTGTGTGAGTATGGTACATGGACAGGCTCAAGGGAGCTTGGCTTTTTTTCGCCACACCAGTGGCTACTGATAAAGGATGCATGCACTGTACTGTCACCATTTGAAGAGGCAACAAAGATGGCGAGCAGCGACAATACATGCATCAGTGACACTGTCCCTCTAGTCTTACTGCTGGAGCACACGCTTCATAACATCATGGACAGGGCACTTGAGGCAGAACAGCGGGTGGAAGAGGAGGACTTCCTTTCCTCTCAAGGCCCCCTTTATCCAGATACCATTCCTGCAGGACACACACAAACACACAGGAGGAAGATGAGGAGGAGGAGGATTGTGTCAGCATGGATGTGGATAACATATAGCAGTCTTCAAGGGATGTTTTCAGTCCCCAGAAACCCAAGGAGTTGTACGTGGCTGGGAGGAGGTAGTTCCAATGTCATCCTTGGTGACCCAGAGGACACAGAATCTCATGCCTCTTCAAACTTACACTGCATGAGCTCCCTGATTCTGCAAAGTCTGTGAAAGGACCCGAGGATTTGTGGTATCAAGGAGAGGGATCGTTACTGGCGGCAACCCTTTTTGATCAACGTTACAAGGGTAAAATTGCAGAGCCATCCTGCCTTTGCAGAGGGAGCAGAGGATGAAACATATTCAGGATGTCTTGAAGAAAAATTTGTATAATGCCTTTCCAGACCCTGTGAGGTTAGCATTTCCTGCAACACGTGTTTCTGAGGCTTCGTTCGGTCAGAAGAAGAGCGGTGAAGAAGGTGGCAGGCTGACCAATGCCTTTAAGCAATTCTTTAGTTTTCAGTGCCCAGGGCCGTTAGGAAAGTTGTACTGCAGCAGAATGGCACGGCTGGGCGAAACGACACTATGTAACGTCGCTTCGCCCTATGGCCTAGGGGCCCCCTTCTCGCCCTCGGAGCCAATGTGAGTGCCCGGCGGTCACGATCCCCGCCAGGCTCCTGCGATCACTTGGGGCACACCGAGAACCGGGATCTGTGTTTGTAAACACACAGTTACTGGTTCTCTGAGGGGAGAAGAGACAGGTCATCTGTTCATACAGAGTATGAACAGTGATCTGTCATCTCCCCTACACAGTCCCCTCCCCCTTCAGTTAGAACACACACTAGGGAACACTGGATCCTAAGAAATCATCCTACTGCCTGGTACTACATGCCTACTACCCCTGCAGGGGTTAAAGGAGCTGGTGAGTGGGGACCCTTGAGGGGGAGCACCGCAAAGTCACTGGATATCAGCTATTTTTACACAAAAGTCACCACTTACAAGAACTTTGTTTATGCTGGAACTTTATTACCACAGTTCTAATTATTGTATTTGCACTGCATGGTATATTGTCTTCAAAAAATGTTTCATTCCATATTCATTCACTCTGCATAATGGTTGGGACTGTGGTATAATATGGACTCTGTTTTTTTCTGATGATTTTTTCTAATGATTTTTTGAATTTTTTTGATATTTTTGATTCACCTGGTAAACGTTGCTAGCATTCATTTATATATACATTTCACTTATTGTCATCTGTAGGTTGTTTATCACACTATCCCTATACCACTTGATGGGGGATCTTCATTATAAGACTCCTTCCCATGCAACAGGTGGGGGATTTTCTTTCACATGTGTATAGGTCACTTTTTATTCTAGGTTTATATGAGTGGGTACCGCTTTGAACACAGCACTATGGTTTAATGATTATAAACAGGTAACTTACACCACTCTCAACACACTAGCACGTCTTATTGTATATTGATCATTAATAAGTACCCCAGCACAGGTACCGCTCGGTACACATTAGCACGCATTAATGTTTAATAAATATTTATAGGTACCCTGGCACAGGTAGCGCCACTTACCCCTACCCATTTTCTTTACCCATATGTCTGGTCAAGCATGTGGTGCCCAAGTGGAAGATGTTTTGGCCACGCGAGATACGCTTGAGACATACAGTATGTTGCAAATAGCAGTGGTGAGATCTGGTGCACTCGTCTCAAAAAAGGCCCACACCAAAGAACTTTTGGAATAACGTGCAGAGACAGCAGCGCCCTGCACATGCAGAGCTTTGGGGTGTGATGCAGTCAGTGTGCTGCACTTAGGTTGGCCCATGGAGGGCATCCTGCCTCGTTGGTGATGTGCCTCCTCCTCCTCCTCTCTCCTATCAGGCACCCACATTGAGTCAGTGACCTCATCATCCCCTCCCTCCTCATCACTGGAGCAAACCTGGCAGTATGCTGCAACAGGGGGAGCATGGCTGCCAGATTGCTGTCCTTCTTGGGCACCCCCTCTGTCCGTGCTCACGTCACTGCCTTCATCTAGCTCAGTATCATCATCAGAGCCTTTCAAACGCTGGGCATCCGCCTGGAGCATGTACCCAACACTGTGTTCAAACAGTTCGAGGGACTCCTCAGGAGGACATGGTGGGGCTAGGGAAGGAGTCACTGATGCCATTGAGCCGAGGGAAGAGGCCGTGTTGGCAGCTGCTTTGCCAGACAAAGTACCCTGAGCATGGGTGAGAGAGGATGAGGAGGATGAGGATGACTTGGTCATCCACTCAACCAAGTCTTCCGCATGTTGTGGCTCAACACGGCCAGCTGCCGAAAAAAAGGCCAAGCGTGCCCCACGGCCACGTGCTGATGAGGATGCACCGTCTCCACGACCAGCACTGTTGCCTCTAGACATAGAGCCTGCTTGCCCTCTTTTATTGGCTTGTGACTGTCTGCCTCCTTGTTGGCCTTCCAGATATACTAATGGCCTGTAACTGCACTAAGCTGGGATATATATATACTGATACTGCAGCTAGCAAAATCAACTGCCTGCCTGTAGTATGAGAACACCACTAACCTTCTACAGGTAGCTTTAACTGAACACTGTGCAGAGTTCGCACTACACTAACTTGTAGTTTTAGCTGAACACTGTGCAGAGCTCGCAAAAAACTAACTTGTAGCTTATTTAGCTGCCTGCGGTAGTGATAGGATCAGGAAAACACCACCAACCTTCTACAGGTAGCTTTAGGTGAACACTGTGCAGAGCTCGCAAAAAAATAACTTGTAGTTTTAGCTGAACACTGTTCAGAGGATGCACTACACTAACTTGTAGCTTTAGCTGAACACTGTGCAGAGGTTGCACTACACTAACTTGTAGCTTTAGCTGAACACTGTGAGGAGGACGCACTACCCTAACTTGTAGCTTTAGCTGAACACTGTGCAGAGGTCACACTAAACTAACTTGTAGCTTTAGCTGAACACTGTGAGGAGGACACACTACACTAAATTGTAGCTTTAGCTGAACACTGTGCAGAGGTTGCACTACACTAACTTGTAGTTTTAGCTGAACACTGTTCAGAGGACGCACTACACTAACTTGTAGCTTTAGCTGAACACTGTGCAGAGGTCGCACTACACTAACTTGTAGTTTTAGCTGAACACTGTTCAGAGAACGTACTACACTAACTTGTAGCTTTAGCTGAACACTGTGCAGAGGTCGCACTACACTAACTTGTAGTTTTAGCTGAACACTGTTCAGAGGACGCACTACACTAACTTGTAGCTTTAGCTGAACACTGTGCAGAGGTCACACTACACTAACTTGTAGCTTTAGCTGAACACTGTGAGGAGGACGCACTACACTAACTGTAAATAGTCTAGCTGCCTGACTGTGGTACTAATAGGATCAAAAGAACACCAGCAATTTTCTTCAGGTAGCTGTAAATACTGTAACAAGACAAGCCTGCCTGTCAGTAGGAAGATAAGGAAGATAACAGGAACGGATCTAGCTAAACTGAATACAGTGTGTATATACAGTATATATATATATATATATATATATATATATATACACAACACCTGGGATGCATATATATACACAATACACTGTAAGTGCAGCTAACTCACTGACTGTCCTGCCTAGTCTAGCTAACTCAAATGAAATGACACCGTCTCTCTCTCTCTCTCTCTAAGCACGCCGGAACACACTACACAGGGCTGCCGTGCAGGCGGCCTTATATAGTGTGGGGCATGTTCTAAACCCCCTGAGCCATAATTGGCCAAAGCCACCCTGGCTTTGGCCAATTACAGCTCTCTCTACTGACGGCGCTGTGATTGGCCAAACATGCGGATCATAGTGCATGCTTGGCCAATCATCAGCCAGCAATGCACTGTGAATTATGGGCTGTAAACGCGCCACACGAATTTGGCGCGAACGGCCCATATCGTTCGCAATTTGGCGAACGATCGAACAGCCGATGTTCGAGTCGAACATGGGTTCGACTCAAACACAAAGCTCATCCCTACTTGTAAACAACAAATCTAAAAAAAAAGGCTTGGTCCTTAAGTCGTTAAAAAAAATTGGGGAAAAAACGGTGTGGTATTGATTTTAACCACTTCCCTACTGACACATTGGAAAATGACGCCAGCAGGAACACTCCCTCCCTCCTGCAGCCCATCAGAGTACCCAAGTACCTATCTGCAGCCCATGCCTCATAGAAAATACATTGGGGTGTTTTCTTTCCAAAATGGGGTCATTTTGTGGGTAATTCCACTGTCCTGGTGCTCCAAAGTTTTCAAAAGTGTAATTGGTACGAATGAAATTAGATGTGTGACTTATGCTCCTAGAACGCCTGATGGTGCTCCATGCATGTTGGGCCTCTCTCTCTATGTGGCCAGGCTCTTAAAAAGTCTCACACGTGTGGCCATACTGAGTCAGGAGGAGTAGCAGAATGTATTTTTGGGTGTAATTGGAAGTATGCATTTGCTGTGTGAGAAATAACTTGTTATTATGACAATTTTGTGTAAAAAAAAAAAAAAATTAATTTTCCCAATAATTGTGGGAAAAAATGACAATGTCAAAAAACTCACTATGCCTCTTACAAAATACCTTGGATTGTCTACTTTCCAAAAAGGGGTCATTTGGAGGGTCTTTCCAAAAAGGGGTTATTTGTACTGTCCTGGTGTTTCAGGGCCTCAATAAATTAGATAGACTGTCAATTCATCAGGTGTAAACAAATTTTTATGATTTGCACCATAGCTTGAAGACTCTATAATTTTCACACAGACAGACTAAATAATACCCACTAATTTGGGTTATTTTTTTACCAAAGATATGTAGCAGTATAACTTTTGGCCCAAATTTATAAACAAAAATTACTTATTTGCAAAATTTTATAATAGAAAATAAAAAAGTGTTTTTTTTTTAATTCAAAAATGTTGCTCTTTTTTATTTATGTCTCAAAAAGAAAAACACATTGGTGATTAAATACCACCAAAAGTAAGCTCTGTTTGTGCGAAAAAAAAGAGACATTTCTTTGTTTGGGTACAGTGTTACATGAATGATGACATTGAAGTGGTTAAGGGGAAATCTATCACAGAATTAAGAAAAAAAGGCATGACCCCACCCCAAAATCCATACCAGGCCCTTTGGCTCTGGCATAGATTTTAAGGGGAACTCCACACTATTTATTTTATTTTTTTAATGGCG